>PKMM01009407.1:91664-194076 GCA_002933915.1 Eutrema heterophyllum | reverse complement strand
GCAACTGAACCATAGTGTACCCATGATGTGGACAATCCCTCTGATACGATCGAAATCTTCCCCAAGCGGCCTTGAAAGCTTATGCCGTTCCCTAAGAAAACTGGGAGATCTTGTTCCTAAGCTCCTCTGACCTCGCATCGTCATAAAAGTTATTCAGGAAAGCAGTCTTGGTCTCATCCCACGTAGTCAATGACCCAACTGGTAATTGCTTGAGCCAATAAGAAGCATCCCCCCCTAGAGAGTATGGGAAAAGCTTACAGAACAAGTAGTCGTAGGACACTCCATTGCATTTGATGCTAGAAACCAAATCCTTGAACTTCTCAATATGGTCTATGGGATGTTCATGAGGAAGACCATGGAAAGTGTGCTGACCCACAAGAGTGTAGTACGTGGACTTCAGCTCAAAGTCATTCCTCTGAAAGGTGGGAATACGAATCGCTGATCGATTTGCGTAGAACTGGTAAGGTCTGTTGCATTCACCAATTGTCCTAGCACGATTAACCACAGCATTCGCAGCATTCACTGCAGCTGGAGGAGCAATAGCGTTCCCTTCTCCATCGAGTCTCTGCCCTCTCTCATTGCACAAGTGACCCTCTCGGTCTCTGAAAGCACCAGCCTCATCCTGAATCAAAACCATTGGATCGTTGTTCATCGTTACTGGCTTCTTTGCTTTTCTGAGTGTGCGTTCCAAATGTGCTAGCTGCTCGTTTGACAAATCAACTAGCTGAGTGTTCTTGTTTCTCCTGGTTTCTCGAGTAGGCATACACCTGAAACACAAAAGATCAATAACGTAAGTAACTAAAAAAAACGTGTCGGGTGTCGACCGATACCAAGGGGTATCGATCGATACTCGACGATTTAGACGAAATTCTTCACTAAAATCTAATGGCGAAATTGAGTCCCCGGCAACGGCGCCAAATTTGATATGCTCAAATTAATACCCTAAAAAGTACTAAAGCAGTGTTGCAGTATAGTTAGGGGTCGAACACAAGAACTCCAGAAATCACGCAATAGATTATGTAGATCAGAATTAAGCTAAACCAAGAAGATGTGATTAAAAGCAGATGCGTAAATTAAACAAGTTGTAATTGATGGGAAGGAAGATATGCTCAGGGTATTTCTCAGGGAATTCAATGAATGTAAGTAAACTAACTAACAGGATTCAGATTTAGTGCGGTTCTTGAACTCAAATCACTAAAGTATAGTTAACCAACTCTCGTTATGAAAACTATCTAAGCCTAAATCCTAGAATTCCAAATCTCTTTGCAAATCCTAAAGTTTTAAACCAGTTTTTAGTTCAGGTTTGATCTGTTCACAAAACAACTAAACCAAATCTCTTTGCGAATAGTTATTTTGCTCACTCTAGGTTCTATCAGGTAATCAATCGCACTCTCGTGCCTAACCAATTATCCTAAGATCTAAGTTCCAGGTGATCAGTCTAGAATTAGCTTTGAGAGCAACCTAAGGCGAAGAACTAATTCAGATGGTGAATCCTAATTATTCAATTAACCTAACATTCAGAGAAAACCTTTATGATAACCCTGAACCTAACAAGAGAACTACTCAGACATGATAATTGAAACAATAAACGTGACTGAAATAATACTCAAATAAATAATAAAAAGGAGAGTAACAAAAGGGTTCGAAATCTTCTCTCGGACGAACAGAGTCTCAGACTTGTCTCCCTCAGAAAGCTCTCTCACAAAAACTCAGATTCGAATCCAGTGTAAAACTCAATGTTCTTGCCAAAGTGGCTAAAAACCTAACTTAAAACTCATCAAACACGTTTTGGGCTAAATTGTTAATAATAAAGACTTCTGGGCAATTTTGCAATTCTTCAACTCTTCATTAAAGTCGCGCTTCGTGCTCTGCTGCAATGAGTATCGATCGATACTAGGTAGTGTCGATCGATACTCAGACTCTGAATCGGGTACTCAGCTACACGAGCTTCTGTTTTGCTCCAAAATGCTCCAAAAATATCTCCAATTATGCTCCAAACGTGCTAAAACCTGTAAAAGACTCTAAAACACTACAAAATAGTAGAAAGACTCTATAAAACGGATTTATATCATGGCTTAAAAAGGGTAAAAACCATGATATATCACATATTGAGAGGTTTGAGGACTTGGTTACTAGCATCAAATACAATGGAGTGTCCAACGATTACCTCCTCTATAAGCTTTTCTCATACTCTCTTGGTGGGGATGTAGCTTATTGGCTTAAGCAATTGCCGTCTGGATCACTGACTACTTGGGAGGAGAATAAGAACGTGTTCCTGAACAATTTTTATGATGATGCGAGATCCGAAGAGCTCAGGAACAAGATCTCCCAGTTTTCTCAAGGACCAACTAAGGCGTTTAAGGCTGCTTGGATCAGATTCAGATCATATCAGAGAGATTGTCCACACCATGGGTTCACTAAGGTTCAGCTGCTGGGTATCTTCTTCAGAGGGATTGATTGGAGGTATCAGATGGCTTTGGATGCTGCGAGTAATGGGAATTTCAACACCAGGTATCCTGACGATGCTTATGTGCTTATTGAGAACCTAGCGTCTAGCAATAACACCAAGAATGCAGACTTTGAGCGGAAGAAGCAGGCTGGGAATTTGATGGATCATAGATTGCTGAGGTTCAAGCTAAGCTGGATTCAGTGCACAATCTTTTGATGGGAAAGACGAAGAAGGCTGTTCATTTTGCTTATGAGGATGAAGTGGAAGATGTTAACTACATAGGTGGTGCTGGTTTTCAAAGTCAGAGATATCAATACCAGCAAAACAACAACCAAAACTTCACCAACAATTACCAGCCTATTCCTCCCAAATCTCCAGAGAACAAGGTTCAATCCATGGTTGAACAGATTCTTAAGGGACAGCAGAAGATGGCAGTAGACTTTAATGGGAAGATGGAAGCTATGTATACATACCTAAATGGAAAGATTGAAGCTCTTAGCATTCATCAGAAGAGGTTGGAAACTCAGGTCGCTCAGACTGCAGCAGCTGTAAAGAGGCAAGAAGGTTTTCATCCAGGGAAAACAGTGAATCAAAGGGAATACGTCAATGCAATCACCTTAAAAAGTGACGAAGATGTCGATCCAGGAGTGAAAATTGGCCTAACTGCAAAGAATCTCGTCGATCTTGCTGAAGATGACGACGATGAGGCTCCCAAAATCGCCCCAGTATCGATCGATACCACCCAGCATTGGTCGATACCCGTCCAAGGATCTGCCAAGGACGTTTCAAAACCAAGGGTGTCGATCGACACCACACCTATATCGATCGACACCACACCTGAAGAGATGACACAGAAGCCTTGTATCGATCGACACCCTTCGCAGACTGAGCCAGAGACTGTGAAAACTCCCAAGATTGTCGAGGAATGGGTCTACAAACCTAAGGTGCCATATCCTATACCACCTAGACACCTCAGAGACCCCATTACTGCAGAGAAGTTGCTCGGTTTTGAGAAGATGGTAAGGAGGATTCCCCATACGATGTCTTTTGAAGAAGCTTTGGAATACCGCCCTTTGCTTAGTCACTTCCGAGATTGCAGAGAAACTCTAGAAGAGATCGAGGCACTCTTCATCAAGGCAAGAAGCACACCACCACCAATGAAGCAATTGACTAAGAGGGAAGACCCAGAGAAATTTTCAGTTCCATGCTCTATCTCTGGAGTTGGATTCAAAGAATCTCTCGTTGATTCAGGGTCTAGCGTCAATGTCATGTCAAGGGCAATTGCAGAGAGATTGAGAATTGGTATTAGATCTGCTGAGATGTCTCTTACATTTGCGAACTCCTCCACCTCAATCCCATATGGTACCATCCATGATTTGCTGGTTAAAGTAGGAGATTGTCTGGTTCCTACTGATTTTCAGGTTGTGGAGATGAGTGCAAGATCTAGTACGCCTTTGATTCTTGGAAGACCGTTCATGACTACAGTTGGTGCAATTTTCTCCTGACTGATCACCTGAGCCAAAGTCAAGCTAATGACGTAAAACAAGCGCTTAGTGGGAGGCAACCCACTGGTAAGTCTGTACATTCGTTTTTCTATTATTTTTGTTTTTGGTTTTGTGTCTTGTGTTTCACGTGCAGCAGATTCAGAAGAGCAGTATCGATCGACATCCACCCGGTATCGATCAACACCATCCACACGACAAAGGAGCTGGGTATTTCTTAAGATACCGTGAGCTACAGATCGATCGATGTCAAAATTGCATCGACCAATATCCCTTGTATCGATCGATACCAGCATGGTATCGGTCGATACCCGTCACCCAGGTACGTCTCCTTCGATTTTCACAAATCCACTCAGCTCTTCTGTTTTTCTTTTACCAACTCTAGGCTAAATAACACTGGGGACAGTGTTGTTCAAGTCTGGGGGAGGTAGTCGCTGACATTGTGTTTGTTTTTCTTAGAGTCAGTTGTTTTTGAGTCATTTGTTGTTTTATTGAGTCAAAATTTGTTGGAGACTATGATCGTGTTCTTGACTCTTTTGTTCTGACTTTGCTTCTAAGTGACCACTGTTACAGAATCAGTTACAGATCGACTAATGAAAAATCTAAAGGCTGACCAGTCAACTAGAAGACACACATGTTTCCAGCAGAGTTCTTTTAAAGCCTGAGCCAAATTTCTGCACTTCATCGACGTGGTTAGTATTCATAGAGCTTGATTCCTCATTCATATCTGACAAAGGAACCCTTGTGTTTAAAAGTAATAGTATCTCTCTCCCCTTCTGTTAATTAATAAATAAGTGGATGAAAATATGAGATGATTTTCTCCTAAGTAGAGGGTTAGGAATGTTTCCAGCGATCTCATTATTCTACTTGGTGAGGAATGATCACACAAAGGTTGGAAGCGAGGCTAAGATTTTCCTATGATGCCATTATTCGTCTACACCCTTTGATACATTGAGAGAGAAGAACCGGGGATTCGGTGGCAAACACCATCAATACTCGCGTCTCATACCTTGATGTGTATGTGCGAATCTAAAAAAAAAAAAAAAAAAAGAGAATATGATAAGAAATAAGTCTGGGGGAGAGGAAAAGTGATACAAAAGTGTGAAATTGGGTGGTTCCTTGTCATGATATTGTATGGGAAAGAATCTAGAAGGTTCTTGGTATTAATCATAGCGATGAAACCGGCGATGATGGGTTTAATTGAATGAAGCTGCGAAATAATGTGTGTAGTCTGGGGAAGCTGCGAATGCCTAAGGAGAAGTACATGGTGGTTAGTCTTGGAACTGGTTAGGTGACATTTGGGTGCTTGGGAAAATGGTCATTGCAATGTTTCATAAACAGATGAGTCTCCGTGTTTTCAAACCTCTTTCTCTGGTTTAGTCTTCTATTTGCTTGAGGGAAAGCAAATGCTAAGTCTGGGGGAGTTGATATATCATGTTTTTTACCCCGTTTAAGCCATGCTATAAGTCCGTTTTATAGAGTATTTATACTATTTTGTAGTGTTTTAGAGTCTTTTACAGGTTTTAGCACGTTTGGAGCATAATTGGAGATATTTGAGATTTCTGGAGCATTTTGGAGCAAAGCAGAAGTTCGTGTAGCTGAGTACCCGATTTGAAGCCTCAGTATCGATCGATACTAACTAGTATCGGTCGATACTCACTGAAGCAGACACGAGTCGCGACTTTAAATGAAGAGTTGAAGAATTGCAAAATTGCCCAAAAGACTTTATTATTTACAATTTAGCCCAAAACGTGTTTTAGAATTATAATTAGGTTTTTCAGCCACTTTTGTTGGTTAAGCTTTATTTTATTCTTCATACTTTCAGAGAGATTTGTTACATGGTTTTTGGGAGACAACTCTGAACCCTTTGTTTCTTATTGATTTCTTTTATGCAATTCTATTCATCTATGATTTCTTCTCCATTAATCATGTCTAAGTAGATCTACTTTAGGTTTAGGGTTTTCTCATAAAGGATTTCATTGAGTGCTGGTAATTGATTAGTTAGGATTCATAATCTGAATTAGTTCTTCACCATAGGTTGTTCTCAAAGTTAATTCTAGGTTGACGAATATGGAACTTAGATCTTAGGTTAATCGATTAGGCACGACAGTGCAATTGATAATCTGACAGAACTTAGGGTGAGCAAAATAGCTATTCGCAAAGAGATTTGGTTTAGTTGTTTTGTGAACATATCAAACCTGAACTTTAAAGCTGGTTTAGATCTTTATGATTTGCAAAGAGATTTGGGATTCTAGGATTTAGATTTAGATAATTCTCCCAACGACAGTTGGTTAATTATAGTTTAGTGATTTGAGTTCAAGAACCGTGCATAACCTGAATCATGATTAATTGGTTTATTTGCATTCTTTGATTTCCTGAGAAACACCATGGGCCTATATTCACTCCATTGAATTTACAACAGTTTAATTTGCATTGTTATTTCATTTTCATTGATTTACTTAACTTAATTCTAATCTATATAATTTATTGTGTGATTCTTGAGTCTTTGTGGTTCGACCCCTACTATACTGCAGCTACAACTTTAGTACTTTTAGGGTATTAATTTTGATAGAGGGAGAGAAGAACTTGGCAAGGAATGATGTCTTGCATTGGTCCGATGAAGTGATGGAACCGTGGGAATTCTTTTCCCATTGCCGCGCTTTGTCCCCAAGAGAGAATGGGAACAACCTTAGCTTGAAGCTATCCTCCGAGACACCGTTCATCTTTGTCAAACCACAAATCCGGTCAAAGTGATCTAAGTGATCAAGAGGATCTTCCACCGCCTAGCCATGAAACTTGTTTCTTTGCACCATGTTGATGAAGCTAGTCTTGACTTCAAAGTCATTGGTCTCAACCGGTGGTGCTTGGATTCCTTGGCGGTTGACATAGGCATTGGCCGCGTCTCCCGCTCTAACGGTGTTTTGAGCTCTAGCATCACGGGCGGGTGGTGGTGGGATGTGGAATTGCCCAACGTGAGCTTGTTGTTGCCCTTGACCGTTGTCCATGATCCTATAAAGAGAAAACAAAACTAGATAGATAGATTAGTAGACAAAAGAAAAAGAAAAAAGCTTAATCTCAAAAAGAAGTAAAATTCTAATGTTGAAAGCTAAACCCACTTGGCAACAGCGCCAAATTGATAATAGACTTTTTTGTCTATCTAGATATCAATTCTCTAGATGGTAAGTAGCATAAGAGGTATCGAATCCAATGGGTAGAGTCTCAAGCACTAGGAATGCATAAATCTTCCTAAGTTAAGCAAATAAAAGTGGTTTTGATTTCTAACAACCTAATTAATTCAAATTCAAGCAAAGAAAACAAGATAAGGCACTAAACAAGAAGATAAGGCACTAAACAAGATTAAGACAATAATAAAAGGCGAATTCAAGGATAAGGCAATTGGTTTAATGTGATCCCATAACTAATTAATGATGTCCAATACTCAATGAAGACTAATCCCTAGGCAAAGATCATTAATATTGACTAATCCTATCTCAAGGCATTAATTATTTTGCTAATTACTAATCCAAGATCAAATTCTCATTTGTGAATCACTAATTAGCAAGCATTAAGTTTAAACATTCATGATCAACCAAATAAACACTCTAGACAACTATTCTCATAGGCTAGAAATGAATATCTCTTGAAAAGTTCATCAAGGCATTTCATCGAACACCTTGTGGGTGTGAAATGCCTTATGATCAAGATTGGCTTTCTCAAGCACAAACAAGCATTAGGATTGCTAATCAAGAAGGGATATCTATTAATCTAATACTAGACATCATTAATCACCCATTGAATCACCCTAAATCTACCAAATCCTCAAATCCTAAAAGACTACTCACTCATCATGAAGAACACACCAAATCTCATGAAAGAGGTGTTGTTAATCATCATTAGAGAATAGGGAGATGAAAGATTAAAAAGAAATTAAGAGAAAAAAACTTTAAATTACATAAATCAAAAGGAGATATCTCTTACAAAAATATTTAGAACCCTAAAAGGAGGTTTTTAGCATGAGAAAAAAGCTTAACTCTAAGGAAAATTCGGTCTAAAAAGTTTAAATAGTCAAAAGAGTCAAATTGGATCAACTTTGGTCTAACTGGGTCAACTCTAGTCAATGGCACTTACACCGACGTCACAGCTCGGTATTGCACGTCGGTATTAAGGACTTCTGAAGTTGCAATGGTCTCGGTCAGGCAGACATGTCTCTGGTAAATCGGTCATATCTCTCAACACACACGTCCGAATGACTTGATTCTAACTCATGTGGACAGATAACTCACTAGGCTACAACTTTTGTGAAGACCATATAAGCTAATTCGGATTGGAGATCCCTCTTTCGGCCAGATCTTTCTGACACCTCGGGTGAGCTCGGCTGGTTTGGGTGAGAAACTGTCTTGAGGAGGTGCACCGATGTCACAGCTCGGTATTGCACGTCGGTATTAACGAATTTTGCTCCTGTTGTCACACCGAGCAGTTACACCGACTTGTGACCTTGGTGTAATCCCCTGAAGCTTCAACACCGATGTCACATGTCGGTGTTGGGCGAAACTGTTTCGGCAGGCGGATATGTCTTTAGTAAAACCGCGATATCTCCCGAACCATATGTCCGAATGGCCTGGATCCAACTCCGATAGACAGCTAACTCCTTCCTCTACATCTTCCATGAATACTGTTAAAGCTGAATCGGACTGGAAACCCTTCATCCGACCCGTTCTTTCGGATATTCCGGACGGACTCTTCCTTCTCTTATGCTCCATAATTCCAAACATCATCTATTGTCTCCAAAACACCTAGAAACACTCCAAATGCATGCAAGACTCACTATGACCTAATGCAAACACCTAATACTATAATTTATACCAAAATTCTATAAAAACTATGAAAGACACATGCATGAGACCCGAAACACTAACATGAATGCATGCTAAAAGAGGTAAAATATGGGATTATCAAGAACCATCACATGACCTAGAGTATGCATTGACTATAGGAAATTGAATTCCTCAACTAGGAAAGATCATTTTCTTTTGCCATTCATTGATCAAATGCTTGAAAGACTTGCAAATCATTCATATTATTGCTTCCTCGATGGTTACTCGGGTTTCTTTCAAATACCAATACACCCGAGTGATCAAGAGAATACGACTTTCACTTGCCCATATGGTACATTTGCTTATCGAAGGATGCCTTTTAGTTTGTGTAATGCACCCGCGACTTTTCAAAGGTGTATGATGTCTATCTTCTCGGATTACATTGGGGATATAATGGAAGTGTTTATGGATGATTTCTCTGTTTATGGTTCTTCGTTTGGTGGTTGTCTTTCTAATTTGTGCAGGGTGCTCAAAAGATGTGAAGACACAAATCTCGTTCTAAATTGGGAAAAATGCCATTTCATAGTGAAGAACGGAATTGTTCTCAGGCATCGCATTTCTGAAAAAGGGATCGAGGTCGACAAGGCAAAGATTGAGGTTATGGTGACTTGTAACCTCCATCAACGGTCAAGGGAATCAGAAGTTTCTTGGGGCATGCTGGGTTCTATAGAATATTCATAAAAGACTTCTCAAAAATCGCAAGACCTCTCACGAGACTCTTATGCAAGGATGCCGATTTTGTCTTTAATGAAGAATACCATGAAGCTTTTGTGAAGTTAAAAAATGCTTTGATGAGTGCACCTATTGTACAACCACCGGATTGGAGCTTGCCATTTGAAGTGATGTGTGATGCGAGTGACTATGCTGTCGGGGTTGTATTGGGTCAAAGAATGATAAAAAGCTCCATGTGATCTATTACGCGAGTCGAACTCTAGACGATGCACAAGTGAGATATGCGACACCGGAGAAGGAACTCTTAGCGATTGTCTACTCCTTCGAGAAGTTTCGATCCTACTTGGTGGGTTCGAAAGTCATTGTGCACACCGACCATGCATGATGCGTTGAGATACTTGTTGGCTAAGAAAGACGCCAAGCCGAGATTGTTAAGATGGATTCTTCTTCTACAACAGTTCGATCTTGAGATCAAAGACAAAAAGGGGATTGAGAATGGAGTAGCTGGTCATTTGTCAAGGATGAGGAACGAAGAGACAACCCCCATTGATGACTCATTGCCCGAAGAGCAAGTGAACTTAATCGGAGCTTTGCACGTGGCAGGTTTTATGATGGAGGAAATATTGTCAATGAATACAATGGAGGTTAGCTTGCCTTGGTATGCAGATTTTGTCAACTTTTTGACAATCGAGAAAGAACCACCAAGTCTCCAAGGGTATTCAAAGAAGAAGTTCTACAAAGATGTTCGGCATTACTTTTGGGACGAGCCTTATCTCTATAGGCGTTGCAACGATGAACTCTATAGAAGATGCATTTCGGAAGAGGAGACTTCTGGGATTTTGTTTTGCTGTCACATATTAGATTAT
The DNA here is from genome assembly GCA_002933915.1 of Eutrema heterophyllum. Classification (NCBI taxonomy): domain Eukaryota; kingdom Viridiplantae; phylum Streptophyta; class Magnoliopsida; order Brassicales; family Brassicaceae; genus Eutrema; species Eutrema heterophyllum. The sequence goes on along the minus strand of PKMM01009407.1, from coordinate 183,713 downwards.
GGAGGACATTTTGCAACATTCAAGACGATCCAAAAAGCTCTACAAGCAGGATTTTAGTGGCCTACGATGTTGAAGGATGCTTATGAGTACATATCTAAGTGTGATGCATGCCAAAGAAAAAGTGACATAAGCAAGAGGAACAAAATGCCTCAAAACCCAATTCTTGAAGTCGAGGTGTTTGACATGTGGGGAATTTATTTCATGGGACCATTCCCGTCCTCGTATGGGAACCAATACATCCTTGTAGCGGTTAATTATGTGTCAAAATGGGTGGAAGTCATAGCAAGTCCAACAAATGATGCTAAGGTTGTTGTGAAGTTGTTTAAGAGCATCATTTTTCCAAGGTTCGGAGTTCTACGTGTGGTCATAAGCGATGGAGGAAGCCACTTCATCAACAAAATATTTGAAGGGCTTATGAAGAAGCATGGAGTGAAGCATAAGGCAGTTACACATTATCATCCCCAAACATCTGGCCAAGTGGAGGTGTCAAACCGTCAAATAAAGGTAATTTTGGAGAAGACGGTGGGAAAAACGAAGAAGGATTGAGCCACAAAGCTAGATGACGCTCTTTGGGCATATCGATCGGCTTATAAGACGCCGATTGGAACAACTCCGTTCAACTTGCTTTACGGGAAATCTTGCCACCTTCCGATGGAAATGGAATACAAGGCGTTATGGGCAACCAAGCTCCTGAACTTTGACCTCAAGACAGCTTCTGAGAAGAGGTTGATACAATTGGAAGAGCTTGAGGAAATTCGCCAAGGAGGTTATGAGAGCTCAAGGATTTATAAGGAACGGACGAAGACCTTCCACGACAAAAAGATCTTGAAGAGAGAGTTCAAAACCGGGGACCAAGTCCTGCTGTTCAACTCAAGGTTGAGATTGTTTCCCGGAAAGTTAAAGTCGAGATGGTCGGGACCGTTCACAATCAAAGAAGTCTACCCCTATGGAGCGATAGTACTGTGGAAAAAGTCGGGAGGAGACTTCATGGTGAATGGGCAGCGTTTCAAGCCATAATTGGCAGACGTTATGATCGAGGAACAAGCCACGATTCCTCTTTCCGACCCCTAAAACGCATGAGGCGTCAACAAAGTCAAGCTTAGTGACTTAAAACAAGCGCGCTTGGGAGGCAATCCCATGGTATCCTTTGTAAATATGTGTATATATGTGTGGTCTGATTTTTGCTTATTTGATTTGTTTTTGTGTGCTTGGAGTATTTGTTTTTGTGTGTTTTTGTCCCAGATACCTTACATGCTTCAAATGGAGTGACTCGGGAACAAAGACGAGACAAAGGTGTTGACAATGAGTTCTATCGGTTGCTGGACCGATAGAACTGGCCGATAAAATGGCTAGCAAAGGACGAATCAATTTGCGAAAATCCACAAGTCTCCTGTCGACCATTCTATCGGCCATATGACCGATAAAGATGGCGACTCAAGCTGAAGCATTGCAAGCTCCTTCTGATTGATTCTATCGGTCACTTGACCGATAGACACGGCCGATAAATCCCCTCATCTCCACAACTCCAAGGTACCTCGCTTCACCTCTTGTATATACTTTTGATTTGCATTTTTACTCTTTCATTGGATTCATTTCACACCGAGAAGGTGTGAATTAAGTCTGGGGGAGAGGTCTTTGTCATTTAACGTCGTTTTCTTTGTCTTATTTTATTTCTCTTGAGTCTTGCATTGTACATGTATATTGCATAAAAAAAAAACATCATGTAGTTTGCATAGTCTCATCTTCATTTTAGGATTAAGTCTAGAAGCATATAGGATGCATTCATATGCATAGGGGATAATGATTAAACACTTGAACTTTGAAAATGTTGCCCTTGCTAAACATCTCATGATGCTTGAACCGCTTCGAAAATTTGGAAATCTATGCTTTGATCTCTTGTCTTGAATGTCTTTGATTAGGATGAAACTTGTTGTGATTTGATTCCAACTCTATTTATTTGAACCTAACTTGAACATTAATTGTCTCGCCTAGGGGTTCGAAATGCATTCTCATGGTCTTAAATTACATACTCGAAAATTTTCTTATCCGTTTTGCCGCTCTTGTGCTAATTCGAGTAGCTATCCTCATTTTTAGGGTAGTTCCCCACCTATTCGCCTAAGCTAATTCTTTTAAACCCTTGTTATTTGTGAGTGAGGCCTTTTTCTTGAAAATGTATACAATTGAAAAATCTTGTAAGAGAAAGGAATTACAAAGCTTATCTTTCTTAGACAAGTGACTTGGGTGTTGGGAAATAGAATGGTTAAGTTTTGTATAGGAGAATAGTGAGTGAAGTGAGAGAAAATCGGGTAAAGGCTAAAGAAATAACCTAAGATGGGAAAAGAAAAGAAAGCAAGAAACTTTAGGAAAGAACCAAGAATTCAAAGTTGTCTACACTTTAAGAAAAAAAAAAAAAGAATATGGGTTTAGACTAAGAGAAGAAATCTACCTAGAGAGTCGAAGAAAGGGAAAAGAAAAGAGGTTGTGTACAACGAATATATTTAGCCAAAAGGGCTTTGGGTTTACTTATGGGACAAGAGATGCAAGGTAATGAGCTTAAGACGAGAGATTAGAAAGCTAGGCTAGGATGGAAGATATTCTTTGATGCATCTTTGTTCCATTCCTTCCTTGCTTATTCGTATTGTCATGCATTACGTTTTCACGAGAGTAAGTTACCCAAAAACTGGAACCTCCTCATACATTATGCTTTCAAGCCTTTCCCACCAAACCGATTGAGAATGATTGAGATTCCCTTTGCGAGACCGCGCTTATACCGAGATTAATGAATGTTAAATAGTTGGTTGATAGGAATGCTTGTGGATTCTTAAGTCTTAGGCGCTAGAGTAAAAGATTCAAGTTGTGATAGGTATGGAGAAGTTCGTTAGAATAGAAGCGATTTTAGCATTATGACATTTTTACCTAAGGACATTGAGTTGAAAGTTTCATGTGTTTCCTTTCGGATATGAGTCACCACCTTCAAACCTCTCTTCTTGGCTTACTTTGCTTCATTCGCTTGAGGACAAGCAAAAGGCAAGTCCGGGGAAATTGATAACCGTGTATTTTACCATCTAGAGTCTCATATTTTCCGTAGTTTTCTTTGTGTTTCATCTTGTTTTCATTGTATTTACATTGCATTTAGGTCTAAATTGAGTCTCATTGCATTTTAGATGTCCTAGGTTGTTTTTGTGTTCTTTTTGGATTAGTGGAGCCTTTTTTAGGTACTTCTGGAGTTAGAGGAGAATGAGTAACCATCACGGGAAGCCAACGGGCAAGAAAGACAAGGAAAAGATGATGGAGTCCCTGATGAGCAGTTTTATCGGCCACCCAACCGTCGAGCTCCTGATGATCAGTCGATAAAGTGCCTCGGTTCGTGTTGAAGACGTCGAGCTCCTGATGATCAGTTTTATCGGCCACCTAGCCGATAAGGGGGGTCGATAGAATCACCTGCCAAAGACCCAAAGACGATGTTCCTACCAATGCTCATGTGAAGAATTCTATCGGCCATATGGCGATAGACTGTTATCGGTCACTTGGACGATAAACAGTCTAGTTTCTGTGAAGACTTTTATCGGTCACTTGGACGATAAACATGCCCGATAAATTGAAGAATCGCCATGCCAGAAAACGTCGAAGAAACAAGTTCCTGCCATCAGTTCACCGATAAAACACCTGCCCCGACTTTTATTTTATTTTTGACTTTGGGTCCCTCCACTTTTGTATATAATCAACATTTAGTAGTGGAATCTCCACAACTCTCCACCCACGAAAAACTAGACCTCTTTTGCATCTTTTCCACTGTTCTAAGTCAACTTCTTCTCTCTTATCTCTTGTGTTCATGAATCTTTCAAGATCCACACCATTTTAGTGAAGATTTCCTTACTTTTCTTCCATCAATCCTCTTATTTTCGCTATGTCTTGCTTTTGTTCGGTTTTCTTTTGTGATTTAGTTATGTGTGAGTAGTTTCATTATGGATTGTGGGAATGGTTTATTTAGAGGGATAGATGATAATCTTTTGATGTTTAGAGCAAGATTATAGAAGTTCTCGTGTTTATAAGTGGTCTTAAAGCTAGGATTGAACTAGCTACTCAATTTCTAGATCATGGTCAATCTACACTTGGAAGAGGTTTGGTAAATTTTCTAAAGGATTTCTAAACATGTTTTTGATGCTTAGCAAGGTGGAAACCGTGACTAAGAATCATTAATTGGCTTAAAAGGACTTATGTTTTATGCTTGTTGATAATAAAGTTGCAATTGGAAAATTAGCTAATTCAGATTATCAATGAAAGGTGTAGCATCATGGGAGTGAGTTAAGCTATTTGTGTGTTCCTTGCCATAGAATAAGCTCATTGAGTGATTAGGAACATCATTAGTGAATCATCAAATACCATTTTCTACGATCCATATCTTTGTTTTCTTGAGTAAAACCGATTTTAGTGTCTTGTTTTCTTTGAATATGTATTTCTTGAACTAGCTTGTAATCATTTTAATTGTCTTGTATGTTTTTATTCTCTGTCTTTTATTTTTAGTTTTATCGTAATTAGTTTTTAGAACAAAAACCAACAAAAATCGTTTAGCTTAGCTTAAATAGTTTCTTGTATTCTTATTGTGCTGATCTCTCTCTGTGTGGATTCGATCCCTAAGTACTAAATGACACACCGTTATAATTGCGGTAGTCTACACATTAGGGTAATTGATGTGTTGAAAACGACTAAATCAATAACCAAAGCAATATATGAAAATTATTGTTTCTGAAAAGAGAATGACGGATCCTATAATCAAAGGCATATGAATTAAAATTAAAAGCAACTTACTTCCATTTCTGGTCCATCGTTCATAAAAAGCTTCGTCGTCCTCTTCGGTATCTTCCTCCGATACCTCTTCGCCGTCTTCCTCTTCAGACTCTGCTTCCTGATCAGATTCTTCATCCGAAGAACCCAATTTCAAACCAAGCTTTTTCTTTCTCACTCTTCCTCTGATGGAACCTCTCTAGATTCTTCGAATTTCCCTCAGATTTCAAATTAATCATCTCTTTATCACCCTCGCTCTCATCCCCAGATTCCTCCTCGCTATCCTCCTCCTTGTTTTTTTTTCTTCATCTCTTCTTCTTGAGCTTATCTGAGAATAAATGTTGGAACAGAAACCTAATTGAAAACCTCCATCAATAAAATACACAAAGAACAAACAATTCGGAGTTGAAAACTGGCCGGCTTAGATGTGGCGAATTTAGCAGCAAGTAGAAAGTAAAGTTTCAAAGTTTCGATACACTCTTCTCGTCTCAGGGGATCAGTTATCGGCGGCCATTTCCCTTAAAGAAATTGTTGGTTTATGCATCTCAAATACTCGTTAAACAATGAATCTCTAATTAATGTTGAAGCGTTTAAACCATAGAAAATAATCAGAGGAGACAGAAGAGTACGTTTTAGAAGCGCAAGAGGTTGGACCCGTGTCCTTCTCTGGCGTGATGACGTGGCACAAAACTGGAGAGAGTTGGCCCAGTTTTATATATTAGATCCATCCGAGGACAAAAGAAACGGGTTCACTGACCTACAAAGAGTCACTTATCCTTGAATGGTTCATATAAAAGGCAAAAAAACAAGGTTTTTAATAAAAAAAAAAAAAGAGATATTGTCAGCAGAGCCGTGCCTAGGTCATTAGCGGCCGGAGGCGATTGAAAAATAAAATTTTCTAGTTCACAAAAAAATACAATAATAACGCCAACTTACAAAGATAAATATTGTCGTATAACAAAATCAAACAAAGAAATAAACAAAACATTAGTTCTAAAACATAATATTTTCTCGGAGGGTTGGCTTCTTATCTTTGTTCGGTAACATCTATAGATTTAATTAGAACGTAATGTTACGATATATATTTACAGTTGTAATTTAGGACAAAGCTGCAAAAAATATAATTAAGAACAAAATAAAGGCAGAAAAAAGAATTTATATAAGTATCAATCCTACTTTGCTAATAAAAAGACTTCTAACTATATAATGTTTCTTTCTTATAACGTAAGGCACGGCCCAAATTGTCAGTGAACACCTTTTAACTCGTTTCCACAAAAGCGGAAAATTGAAGAATCGCAAACCAAAAAAATTGCAAAGGAGAAGTAAAATTAATTAAGCATCAAGACGACACGAGAGCTCTCCCATTGACCTCCCAAATTCCGACATGTCAGATTAATGCTTCTTTGATTGATAATGAGGCGGTCACTAGACTTGGGTGGTGCCTAAGGAACAACATGGGACAACACATGATTGAAATGCAAGGATGTCGATATAAAATCTTTCGACACTACACACAGAGCTGGACGGACTCCTTTGGGCAATGTCGTGCCTAAAAGAAAATAGATATTATCGACTAGATTTGAGACGGATTGTTCGAATTTGATAAAGATGATTGAAAATCCGGTAGATTAGTTTTTTTTTTTTTCAAGCATGAATTAGACCATCTTAATATCGTTAGAGACTATTTTAAAGATTTGCTTTATGGGACTATCATATTATCAACGACATTTGATTAAATATATAGAATTCGTCGAAAAGAAAAAATTATATATATATATATATATATATCCATCCCATGAACTTTGTATCATCGAATAGCAACAATCAGTAAATATATACGGAAAAAAACATTTTGGTAATTGAGACGAAAGTCTTTGTGGTATTTGCCAACATGTTTGCTTTAAAAATAAGAAGTTCTTTCACTTTGTAGTTCTTATTTTCGGGGTATTGGTTTGCCTCGGACAAGTTTATTTCTTATTTTCCAAATGTCTCAACCAAAAATTTCAGTATAATTTCTAAAACGTCCAAACCGCTCCGCTGCGCAATTTTTTTTTTTTAATGTAAATTGTCTAATTAGAAATCTTTACCTTCTAATTCTATTCACAGTTTGGGTACGTACATCTAGGCCTGGGCGTTTTAACCATATCCGATATCCGAACCCGAACCCGACCCGAAAACCCTAGTCCCGAACCAGATCCGAACTAGAGAAAAACCCGAATGGTCTTAGTGTCTAGGTACTTCGGGTTTTGGGTAATACCCGACCCAAACCGAACTGAAACCCGAACTAGTATCCAAACAAACCCGAAGCTAACTAAACCCATTAATCCCCTTTGTATCTAGCCTCACCGGTTCCCCTCATTTTTTTGGGTTTTTCGGGTATTTCAAATACTTTCGGGTACTTTTGGATAGTTTGAATAGTTTTTTTACTGGGGTTTTTGGGTAATTTGGATATTTCTAGTACTTTCGAGTAGTTTGAGTACTTTTGGGTAGTTTTTTTGCGGATTTTTTTAGTACTTTCAGGTATTTCGGGTAAACCAAACCCGACCCAAACTTGAGAGGACCGGAACCGAACCCGACCCAAAAATTATAAATACCCGAATGGAGTTTAAACCTTTAAACCCAAAAACCCGAAAAACCGACCCGAACCCGAACGGATACCCGAACGCTCAGGCCTACGTACATCCAAAACTAAATAATTGTTTTACCCCGTATTTCTTAGCTAATTAACATTTTGGACCCCAAAGAATTTTTTATTTAAAATCTTTACATTACACGAAGAACTGAAAAAGTCAGCTAATATATAACATTAATTTCTAAATCTGACCCCGTATTTTTATACGATCTTTTAAATCCACCCCTTTCTAAACAAAATATTCAAAGGAAGGACAGATTTAATAAACAGTAACGGAGACGATCCCGAGATTTATAAATGAACCGTTAAATAGCTGACGATTCCGTCAAGTTTTCCGGTTTTTTTTTCCGATTTCTCAAATTTCCAGCCGGAGAAGTCGCCGGAGATCCTGAGACGCCGAATCATCCACAGAAACAACAACGACATGGCTTTTGGCATTCCTCCTCGAGAAAGACGGCAAAGGCAGCGAGCTCGGCGCGGGAGAAACAACGAAAATCGAAGAACCGGCGTAAATATCGTCAGCGTAGACCTCCGTTGGATTCTTCCGAGAAGATCTCCGAGCCTTGATGTCCGAGATCGAATCGAAAGACTCCCCTCTTCTCCGAACGACATCCTTCGCCGTCGTTCTAAACTCATCGGAGCCGAATCGCCTCCTATGGTCAGGTCGGAGAGGCGGCCTCCGGTGAAAATGATCCCTCCGAGGGTGAAAAATTGCTGCCGGAGAATCTCTCATCCGGTCAACCAAACAATTTTGAGGCCGGATGATTTCAGTGCCCATCGTTAAAAGAAGGAATCTTCGGCGCCAGAAAAAAAAGAAGAAGAAATCGTGGTGGTGGTGGTGGTGGTGGTGGGAAGAAAAGAGAGGAGGAAGAAGAAGAAAAGGGTAAAATGGTCCTTTTCTTCGATTCCTGCTCTGGTTTTTGTAATGTAATTAAGTTAACTCTCAGGATCTCTAATGTCGTGAGTTTTTGTTTTGTCTGTAATGGAAAATTGGAATAAATAAGAGAGATTGACAAAAATGGTGGGAAGAGGGAGAAAATTGGCTTCTCTGTCCGACCTTCGTTTCCTCGTAACGAAGCATCCAACTTTCCAAACTTTTTTTTTTTTTAATTATTCTATTTATTTCTTTTTTTGTTTGTTTTGTCTGTTCTTTTTTCGTTTTACAAATTGGATTTAATTTCGACCAAAAAAAAAAAATTGGATTTACCAAAATGCCTCAAATAGGTCTAAGCATTCTGTTTTAGTTCGGTTGGCTTTTAGATTTTTCGAATTTGGGAAAATTAGTCTCAATTTTTTTTTTTTTTTGGTTCGTTTCGGTTTTTAATAAAATCTTGTTCAGGCTAGGTTTGGTCTGATTTTGGATATAAAATTATAAAAATAATTAATTTAATTAAATACTATAGATTTTAGTATATTTAAATAAATGCATTAGTTTTATATCTTTAGACTATTTAGTTAGCAATATTAATTTTTATGTAATTCGGTTAGGTTTTCAAAAATTCGGATTCAGTTCGAGTTATAACAAAATTCGGTTTGGATTCGAATTGATGAATTTTGGACCGGTCCGGTCCGATTTGATTTTTTATGTCCATTGATAACCGTGTATTTTACCATCTTGAGTCTCATATTTTCCTTTGTTTTCTTTGTGTTTCATCTTGTTTTTATTGAATTTATGTCCAAATTGAGTCTCATTGCATTTTAGATGTCCGAGGTTGTTTTGTGTCTTCTTTTTGTTATTTTGTGTTAATTAGGGTGCTTATGAGTGATTTGGAACAAATGGGAGTGCATGAAACTTGAAGAAAATGGAGGATACGTTTTTTGGTGCAAAACAAGTAAAATGCCAAAGCAGAGCCAGTCTTAAATACATGAAAGATCGGATTATACGAAGACCTTGCGCTCCGATTCAGCCTTGGAACACTTGATGTGACTTGTAGGGAATTGATTCATCTTTCCAACGGAGGTTGTTTCATCAAGTTCTGATCCTTATTGCGGAAGTTATCGTCATTTCACTGAGCACATGTCCAGTCTGGCGATCAAAAGAAGAAGGTAGAGAAACATGACCAGATCGATCGATCTAGACTTGGATCGATCGATCCCAAACAACACACACTTCCCAGATCGACCGACACTGCCATATCGATCAATATCAAGTTTAGATCGATCGATCCCCACCTTTGACCATTTTCTGGGCCGAAACCACCTAAAGTATTTTAACGATCGACTCATATGAAAGGTTTTCACTTGGATTTAGCTTCATAGATCTTCATGAAAGTCGTAGCTAATTGAGTTAGCTTTCCAATGGAAGTGGTTTCAAGGCATTCCGAGCATTGGTTAGAGAGTTATGGCGGATTTAATGAAGACGTATCAAATCGAAAACTAGTCTCCTGAAACAGTGTAAAAACGTCTCTTTCTCTACTTCACCTAATTTTTGGTGACTTTGGACGCCCAAAGCTGTATAATTATTGGTCTTTGGACCAGATCTATGAACTTTTTATGACTTTTAACAAAAAAACTCATGAGAGAAAACCTTGTTATTCTCTTGAAAATTTGCAATCCTTTGAAGATATAGAGAAGTTTTCTTGAATTTTCTTTCACTTTTCTTATTATTTTGTTCATGGCTTTCATTTTTACGGTTTAGTTTTGCGATTTAGTCATGTATGAGTAGTTCTTTTAGGATTCTTGGGTAAGGTAGATTAGGGTGATTCTAGGTTTGTTCTCGATGTTTAAGAGCTAGATTACTTGAAATCCTTTCTCATTAAGATTAGCCTTGACAAAGTTGATCTAGAACCTAGGGAATCCCGTCACCCGAAAGGTGTTCTTAGGAGATTCTTGAACGAACTTAATAAGTGCTTTTAATCTCTTAGCCAACGGAAAATTGATGTCTAAGGTGAATTGTGGTTAATTAGACTTGTGTTTAATGCTTGTTAGTCATGGAATCGCGAACGAAAGTTTATGATGGTTGATGACTAAGATAAGGGTTAATACCATGGATGTGGATTAATCTTTAGTAGTGTTCTAAGGCCTAAGGAGATATTTAGTCGAATGTTTGAGCATCTTGAGTAGATTAAAGAATCACCCGAGTCGTTAGCTTTACCCGAGAATTCGTTTGTCTAAATTTGATATTAAACGTGTTTAGCTTTTGTTACTTGTTTATTTCTTTGTTTTTTTATGTTTCAATTCATTCGATAAAAACCCAACCCCAATTATCGCTTAGATTATATAGCGTCTTGTATTCTTAGTGTGTCGTTCTTATTTCCTTGTGGATTCGATCCCAAAGTGCTGCAATGACATGCCATTAGATTGAAGCATTGTGCACAGTGGGTAATTGTGCGGACCGTAAAAAGTCCACTATCAATTTGGCGCCGTTGTCGGGGAAATTAGCAATAGCCATTAGGATTTGGATGCTATTTGAGACTAAGTTGTTACTAATCTTTTTCACTTCGATTTCTCCTCGTCTTGTTTAGGTGCATGAACACGAGATCAAGTGGAAGTGCAAATCTTGTTGAATGTGTTGACGACATCCGTTCACTAGAGAGAGCAAACACGAGAGCAAGACAAGAACGAGAGCGACACATTGAAAGGTTAGGTATGTAGGCAGTACAAGAACCTCCAATTGAACTCCAAGAAGCTGTTGCACATGGTGTTGGTGTGAACCAAAACCACCCACCACGGCCGCCTAGACCCATTGGAGCCGCTGATGCTCCAAACACTCATGCTAACCGCCAAGGGATAACTTCACCACCGGTCGAAAACAATAACTTTGAGATCAAATCCGGTATTATCTCCATGGTGCAAGGCAACAAATTCCATGGGTTGGCAATGGAGGACCCATTAGACCACTTGGATCAATTCGATCGCATTTGTGGGATGACTAAGATCAATGACATCTCTAAAGATGCATTCAAGCTGAGACTATTCCCTTTCTCTATGGGAGACAAGGCACATCAATGGGAAAAGAACCTTCCAACTGGTTCAATCACCTCTTGGGACCAATGCAAAAAGGCTTTTCTTGCAAAGTTCTTCTCCAACTCAAGAACGTCAAGACTCCGTAATGAAATATCCAGCTTTATCCAATGGAACAACGAAAGCTTTTGTGAAGTTTGGGAGCGCTTCAAGGGTTATACCATGCAATGGCCTCACCACGGCTTCTCAGATGAGTCTCTACTCAGCACTTTTTACCGTGGTGTACTACCCAAGTTTCGCATGCTACTTGATACAGCAAGCAACAGGAACTTTATGGGCAAGGAAGTCAATGATGGAATGGAGCTTGTGGAGAACCTAGCTCTAAGCGATGGGAATTACAATGAAGACTATGACCGATCTTCTAGAGGAGGCGGTGACTATGAAGATCAAAGAAAGAAAGAGATGAAGGTTCTTAACGACAAAATTGACAAGCTTTTGAATGCTTCTCAAAAGTCTGTCAATTTTTTGGGAGATGTTGATGGAAGCCAAGGAATTCAGTATGATGGGGAAGATGACAATGAGCAAGTAGAAGTCAACTACTTGGGTGGTCAAGGGGGCTACGAAGGTGGCTTCAACCCCAACTATAGGAATCATCCAAATTTCTCCTATAGGAGCAACAATGTGGCAAACCCTTAAGACCAAGTGTATCCTCAACAAAACACTCAAAGGTCAAGGTCTCCAACAAAAGAGCTTCATCCCTTCCAACCAACAACGGACATTTGTTCCAAGGAACAACTTTCAAAGCAACCAAGGTGGGTTTCAACCTAAGCAACCATCTGCACCATCGGGTTTTGGACAACAAAGGCAAGCAAGCAACACCACTCCACAAGATAACGAAATGAAAACCATGCTTCAACAACTCTTACAAGGCCAAGCTAATGGAGCAATGGATTTGAGCAAGAAAATGGCGGAAATCCACAACAAGGTGGATTGCTCTTACAATGCCTCCACTCCAAATTCGAGACATTGTCGTCTAAGTTCAAGCAAATGGAGGGTAAATGTGCTTCTTCTTCATCAGGACCTCAAGGCATTTTACCGGGCAAACCCGAAGCCAACCCGAAAGAGTATATCAATGCCATCACATTGAGTAGCGGGAAAGAGCTCCCCTCTAGAGAACTTCCGACAACGGAACTTAATGATGACGTTGAGAAACAAGAAGAAGAGGTGGTCATTGAGATTAATAAAGACGAAGTAAATGTGGAGGAGAATACCAAGGAGACGCCAAAGAAAAAAGAGACTATTTTCGTACCACCACCTTACGAGCCCAAGCTCCCATTCCCGGGCCGCTTTAAGAAACAACTCATGGAGAAATACATGGCGATTTTTGACAAGCAAATGGACAAGGTCCAAATGACTATGCCCCTGGTTGATGTTTTCCTACTAGTCCCTCAATACAACAAGTTCCTTAAAGATGCGATCAAAGACAGAACGAAGGAGCTGGAAGGGATGGTAATACTTACCCATGAGTGCAGCGCCATCATTCAAAAGAAGATTGTGCCAAAGAAACTTGGAGATCCGCGAAGCTTTACACTTCCTTGTGTTGTAGGACCTCTTGCCTTCAACCACTGCCTTTGTGATCTTGGAGCAAGTGTGAGCTTGATGCCGCTGTCAGTTGCAAAGCGCCTCGGTTTCACCCATTACAAAGCCTGTAGAATATCTCTCGTTCTAGCGGACAGGTCGGTGAGACACCCAGTTGGACTACTTGAGGACTTGCCGATTGATATGCTCAAATTAATACCCTATAAGTACTAAAGCAGTTGTTGTAGTATATGTAGGGGTCGAACACAAGAACTCAAGAAAGTCACACAATAGATTATATAGACTCGAATTAAGCTAAACCAAACAATGTAATTAAATGCGAGTGCGTAAATTAAACAAGTTGTAAGTCAATTGGAAAGAAGATAGGCTCAAGGTATTCTCAGGAATTCAATGAATGTAGATAAACTAACTAACAGGATTCAGATTTAGCGCGGTTCTTGAACTCAAATCACTAAAGTATAGCTAACCAACTCTCGTTGCGAAAACTATCTAAGTCTAAACCCTAGAATTCCAAATCTCTTTGCGAATCCTAAAGTCTAAACCAGCTTTTTGTTCAAGTTTGATTTGTTCACAAAACAACTAAACCAAATCTCTTTGCGAATAGTTATTTTGCTCACCTTAAGTTCTATCAGGTAATTAATCGCACTCTCGTGCCTAATCAATTATCCTAAGATCTAAGTTCCAGATTCGTCAACCTGGAATTAGCTATGAGAACAACTTATGGTGAAGAACTAATTCAGATGGTGAATCCTAATTAACTAAATAACCTAACATTCAGATAAAATCCTTATGAGAACCCTGAACCTAACAGTGGATCTACTCAGACATGGAGATTGAAACAAGCAACATGATTGAATAGATCATCAAATCAAATAAATAGAAAAGAGTAAAACAAGGGTTTGAAATCTTCTCTCAGGCGAACAGAGTTTCAGACTTGTCTCCCTCCAAAGCTCCCTCACAGAAAACTCAAGTAAAATAAAGCCTAGCCAACAAAAGTGGCTGAAAAACCTAATTATAATCCTAAAACACGTTTTGGGCTAAATTGTAAATAATAAAGTCTTCTGGGCAATTTTGCAATTCTTCAACTCTTCATTTAAAATCGCCACTCGTGCCTGCTTCAGTGAGTATCGAGCGATACTAGTCAGTATCGATCGATACTGAGGCTTCAAATCGGGTACTCAGCTACACGAACTTCTGCTTTGCTCCAAAATGCTCCAGAAAGCTCAAATATCTCCAATTATGCTCCAAATGTGCTAAAACATGTATAAGACTCTAAAACACTACAAAATAGTAGAAAGACTCTATAAAACGGACTTATATCATGGCTTAAACGGGGTAAAAACCATGATATATCACCGATCATGATCGGAAATTTTGTGGTGCCTACTTATTTTGTGGTTCTAGAAATGGATGAAGAACCCAAAGATCCTCTTATCTTTGGAAGACCGTTCTTAGCCACCGCCGGTGCAATCATCGATGTAAGGAAAGGAAAAATCGACCTCCACTTGGGCAAAGACGATGTTCTTCAATTCGACATCAATGATGTGATGAAAAAGCCCATAATAGATGGTCAAGCCTTCTACATAGAGGCTATGGAAGAATTGGCGGATGAACTACTAGAAGAGCTAGCCTTGGAAGATCATCTCCAAGTGGTGCTAACTAAGAACCAAGGAGAACATGGGTTTCTTCATGCTGAGAGTGTTGAGTACGCAAGGATACTTGACTCGCACAAAGCACTTGTTGGGGAGAGGTCATTCTTGGAACTACAGCACGAAGAACCTGTCGATTTGGAACACAATGCGAGTGCTTCAGATATTGACTTCATGAGTGCTTTGGATGTTGACCTTGATGACGAGCAAGAAGCTAGCAGTGGTGAGACTAGCTTTGATGATGATTGGAGCGAGCTGAAAGCCCCAAAGGTGGACCTCAAACCGCTCACAATTGAACTGAGGTATGCGTTCTTAGGTCTTAACGAGTCTTACCCGGTGATAGTTAATGATGAGCTTAGTGAAAATGAAATTGTCACCCTTTTGAAGGAATTGAAAAAGTTTAGGAAAGCCATTGGATATTCACTTGATGATATTAAAGGAATTTCCTCATCTTTTTGCACACATAGGATCCATCTAGAAAATGAATCGATGACTTCTATCGAGCATCAAAGAAGGTTAAATCCTAATTTGAAAGAGGTTGTCAAGAAAGAGATTCTTAAGCTTTTAGATGCGGGGATCATATACCCTATCTCTAATAGTACTTAGGTGTCCCCGATTGATATGCTCAGATATAATACTCTAAGTACTAAAGCAGTAGTTGCAGTAAGTTAGGGGTCGAACCACAAAGATTCAAGATATCACTCAATAGATTGCAAGATTTGAATTAAGCTAAGTCAATAGATTAAACAGAAAACAACTAAGATTATCAAGTGTTGTAAATTCAATGGGAAAAACTAGGTTCAGGGTATCTCTCGGGAAGTCTGAGAATGCAGACAAAACAATCTATCAGGATTCAGATTTAGCACGGTTCTTGAACTTAAATCACTAAGTTATAATTAACCAACTTTCGTTGCGAGAATTATCTAAGTCTAAATCATAGAATTCCAAATTTCTTTGCTAATCCTAAAGATCTAAACCACCTTTAAAGTTCAGGTTTGATATGTTCACAAAACAACTAAACCAAATTTCTTTGCAGATAGTAATTTTGCTCACCCTAGGTTCTGTCAGGTTTCCAATCACACTTTCGTGTCTAATTGATTAACCTAAGATCTAAGTTCTAGGTGATCAAGCTAGAATTAGCACTAAGAACAACCTATGGTGAAGAACTTAATTGATTATGAATCCTAATAAATCGATCTATCTAACATACAGAGAAATTCTTTTATGAGAACCCTAAACCTAAAAGAGAACTACTCAGACATGGAGATTAAAGAAAGCAACATGACTAAATAATACTTCAATAGATAAAATAATAATAGAGTAAAACAAAGGTTCAAAATCTTCTCTCTGACGAACAAAGTTCAGACTTGTCTCCTTCAATTGCTCTCAACAAAAAAACAGAATAGAATAAAGCGTAGCCAACAAAAGTGGCTGAAAAACCTAATTATATTGCTAAAACACGTTTTGGGGCTTATTGTAATTATTAAAGACTTCTGGACCAAAGAGCAGTTTCTTCAAACTTCAGAAAAGTCGCGACTCTTGTTTCTCTACAGACGGTATCGATCGATACCATAAGTGGTATCGGTCGACTCGGGCTCCAAATCGACCTCTCAGCTACATGATCTCTGCTTTGCTCCAAAAAGCTCCAGAATACTTCAATATCTCCAATTATGTTCCAAACGTACCTAAAACCTGAAAAGACTCTAAAAGACTCCAAAAACACTAGAAATACTCAATAAAAAAGACTTATATCATGGTCAAAAAGGGGTAAAAACTATGATATATCAACTTCCCCAGACTTAGCATTTGCTTGCCCTCAAGCAAACAGAAAACCAAACCAGAGAAAGAAGTTTGAAAACAACGGAGACTCACCTGTTCTTGAACCACTGCAATTACCCTTTTTCCTAATGTCTTCTCATCACTTTACCAGTTCCAGATCTAACCACCATGTACTTCTCCGTAGACATTCGCAGCTTCCCAGACTCCACACATTATTTCACAACATTATCCATCCAAGCCGTCATCGCCAGTTTTACCGCTGTAGTCAATGCCAAGAACCTTCTAGACTCTTTCCCATACAATATCATGACAAAAGAACCACTTAATTTTCACATTTTTTGGTATTGTTTCCTCTCCCCCAAACTTATTTCACTTTATGCTTCTTTTTTTTCTTCTTTTTTTCTATTTATTTAGTCGCATATACAAATCAAGGTTTGAGACGCGAGTATTGATGGTGTTTGCCACCGAATCCCCGGTTCTTCCCTCTCTATGAATCAAAGGCGTAGGCGAATAGTGGTATCACAAGAAAATTTTCTAACCTCGCTTCCAACCTTTGTGTGATCATTCCTTTCCAAGTAGAATAATGGGATCGCTGGAAATTTTCCTAACCCTCTACTCAGAAGAAAATCATTTCATCTTTTATGCTCTTATTTATTAACTTATGATAGGGGAGAGAGATACCATTACTTTAAACACATGGGTTCCTTTGTCAGATATGAATGAGGAATCAAGCTCTATGGACACTAACCACATCGATGAAGTGCAAAAATTTGGCTCAGGCTCGAATGAACTCTGCTGGAAACGTGGGTGTCTTCTAGTTAACTGGTCAGCCTTTGGATTTTTCATTAGTCCGGTCTAAAACTGATTCTGTAATAATGGACACTCAGAAGCAAAGTCAAAACAGTAGATTCAAGAACAAGATCATAATCTCCAACAGGTTTTGACTCAATAAAACAAATTTGACACAAAAAACGACTGACTCTAAGAAAAACAAAAACGTTGTCAGCAACTACCTCCCCCAGACTTAAACAACACTGTCCCCAGTGTTATTTAGCCTAGAGTCGGTAAAAGAAAAACATAAGAGCTGAGTGGATGGTGTCGATCGAAGGAGACGTACCTGGGTGACGGGTATCGATCGATACAAGGGATATTGGTCGATGCAATTTTGACATCGATCGATCTGTAGCGCACGGTCCCTTAAGAAATACCCAGCTCCTTTGTCGTGTGGATGGTGTCGATCGATATTGGGTGAGTGTCGATCGATACTGCTCTTCTGAATCTGCTGCACGTGAAACATAAGACACAAAACCAAAAACAAAAATAATAGAAAAACGTATGTACAGACTTACTAGTGGGTTGCCTCCCACCAAGCGCTTGTTTAACGTCACGAGCTTGACTTTACCGACGTTCAGGCAGTGGGGGCAGTGGGTGCATCAGCCAGAGGCACAATGTGTCTGTCTGGAATCTCGGCTTTCGCCCAATAGTGTTTCACCCTCTGTCCATTGACAGTGAACTCCTTGCCATCAGCACTTATCAGCACAACTGCACCGTGTGGTCGGACTTCCTTGATGGTGAAGGGACCTGACCAACGAGAACGTAGTTTTCCAGGAAACAATTGCAAACGAGAGTTATACAGAAGTACCTAGTCACTGGGTTCAAAGTGGCGAGAGAGGATCTTCTTGTCGTGATACGCCTTAGTCCTCTCCTTGTATAGCTTCGAGTTCTCATGGGCAAGGTGCCTAATCTCATCCGGATCGTTCAGTTGAACCAATCGCCTCTCTGCAGCAGACTTGATGTCAAAGTTCATCAGCTTGGTAGCCCAGGCTGCCTTATGCTCGATCTCCACTGGAAGGTGACATGCTTTCCCATACAGCAAGTGAAACGGTGTAGTCCCAAGCGGTGTCTTGAAAGCAGTCCGGTAGGCCCATAGTGCATCATCCAGTTTGGTAGACCAATCCTTCCGAGTTGTACCCACTGTCTTTTCCAGAATCTCTTTGATCTGCCTGTTGGAGACTTCGACCTGCCCACTAGTCTGAGGATGATATGGAGTGGCCACACGATGATTCACACCATGCTTCTTCAGCAGCTTCTCGAAAACCTTGTTAATAAAGTGAGTGCCACCATCACTAATAACAATACGAGGTACTCCAAATCGAGGAAAAATAATGGACTTAAACAGCTTAAGAACTACTGAAGAGTCGTTGGTTGGACTAGCAATCGCTTCTACCCATTTGGACACATAGTCCACAGCAACCAATACTTATTCTTTCGTGATGAAGGAAAAGGACCCATAAAATCAATGCCCCAGCAATCAAAACCTTCCACCTCAAGGATGAAATTCTGTGGCATCTCATGTCACCTACTGATCTTTCCTCTCCTCTGACAGACATCACACTGCGAGATGAAAGCATGAGCATCCTTAAACATCGTAGGCCACCAAAAGCCTGCTTGAACAACCTTGGACACTGTCTTGAAAGTAGCAAAGTGTCCAGCATACTCAGACCCATGACAATGGTACAACACCTCTGGTACCTCAGACTCTGTAATACATCTCATGTACATCCCATCAGAACAGTGCTTGTACAATTAAGGTTCATCCCAGAAAAATCTCCTTACGTCACGTATGAATTTCTTCCTGTCATACTTCTGTAGGTGCTTGGGCTCGTCAGCTGCAGCAAGATAATTGGCGATATCAGCATACCAAGGGCGAGCAGGAGTAGCCACAGCAGCTAGAAATTCCTCAACATCAAAGTGATCCATAGGCAAAAATGGTCTGGCTAGCGACGGGTATCGACCGATACTAGGTGAGTATCGATCGACACCAAAACCTGCAGCTCGTGAAAATTGTAGATTTTCGGCAGAAACTCTGTGAAACCCAGTCTCGATGAAGTAAATGTTCTCCTCAGGTAGGAAATCATCAATAGGCACGTCTTCATCGATTCTCATCCTCGAGAGATGGTCTACAACTCCGTTTTCGACGCCCTTTTTATCCTTCACTTCGATGTCGAAACCTTGGAGCAAAAGGACCCAACGACATAGGCGAGGCTTGAGATCCTTGTTCTGCAGCAAGTACTTGAGAGCTGCATGATCTGTGTGGACGGTCACCTTACTCCCAATCAAATAGGATCGAAACTTCTCAAAAGAGAAAACAACTACAAGTAACTCCTTATATGCGGTACTGTAGTTCCTCTGAGCATCATCCAACGTCCTGCTGGCATAGTAGATAACATGAAGTTTCTTGTCTTTCCTCTGACCCAGAACTGAACCAACTGCAAAATCGCTCGCGTCGCACATAACCTCAAAAGGTAGATTCCAATCCGGAGGTTGGACAATAGGAGCACTCACCAAGGCTTTTTTAATCTCCTCAAAGGCTGCAAGGCAATCTGGGGTGAAATCGAATGTCACTTCCTTGCATAACAGGGCGGGCTAGCTTGGAGAAGTCCTTGATGAAACGTCGATAAAACCCAGCATGACCAAGGAAGTTTTGAATGTCCTTCACAGATTTCGGTGGTTGTAGGCTTGTCATGACTTGAATCTTAGCTTTGTCAACCTCGATCCCAGCCTTAGAAACCTTGTGCCCAAGAACGATGCCCTCCTGAACCATAAAGTGACACTTTTCCCAATTAAGGACCAAGTGTTTCTCCTCGCATCTCTGTAGCACCTTGCACAAGTTATCCAGACAGTTCTTAAATGACGATCCATAAACTGAAAAATCATCCATGAACACCTCCATAAACTCCTCAATCATGTCTGTGAAGATAGACACCATATACCTCTGAAATGTCGCTGGAGCGTTACATAATCCAAATGGCATTCTGCTGTAGGCGAAAGTGCCATAAGGACATGTAAAGGTCGTCTTCCCCTGATCCTCTAGATGTATAGGAATCTGGAAGAAGCCTGAGTACCCATCGAGAAAACAGTAGTATAGGTGACTCGCTAATCTCTCCAACATCTGGTCAATGAATGGCAATGGGAAGTGATCTTTCCTTGTGGCCGCATTCAACTTCCTGTAGTCAATACACATCCAATGACCAGTGATTGTCCTTGTAGGAATCAGCTCATCCCTCTCGTTCTTCACCACAGTGATTCCTTCTTTCTTGGGCACAACGTGAACTGGGCTGACCCAAGAACTGTCTGAGATGACATAAATGATCCCTGCTTCCAACAGCTTCATCACCTCCTTTCTGACCACTTCCTTCAGGTTCGGATTCAGCCTCCTCTAATGCTCGATTGAAGTCTTCGACTCGTCCTCAAGATGAATATGATGCATGCACTGGTCTGGTGATATACCTGAAATGTCATCAAGAGAATAGCCAAGAGCTTTGCGATACTTGCGCAGCTTGCTCAGCAGTAAGGTAATCTCTGCGTTGTTTAAGGAAGCAATAACAATCACAGGATATGTGGAATTGGGGCCAAGAAAAACGTACCTTAGGTTCGCTGGAAGTGGCTTAAGTTCGATCTTAGGAGCTTTCTCCTCACTCCAATCACCAAGCACATCAGCTTTCTTAGGAGTTTCGGTCAACTCCTCTATCGCGCACGCCTGGTATCGATCGATACCCGCAGTGGTGTCGGTCGATACTGCTCCAGTTGTGTCGAGCATCTTGGCATATCCAGCAGCTACTTCACTCAAGTACACCTCTGAATCAGCTGAACAGACCAACGCCCTCTCAAATGGATCATCAGGATGCATTTCCAGAAAATACTCTTCAGCTATGTCACAGAAGGTATCAACAAAGAAAGTTTGCCCATCGATGGTTGGTTTCTTCATCATCTTCTCCATGTTAAAAGTCATGACCAAATCACCGATGTTAAGAGCTATTTTCCCATTCCTGCAATCAATCTAAGCACCAGCTGTTGCTAGGAATGGCCTTCCCAAAATAAGAGGGTCCTTTGGCTCTGCGTTGTACTTCAGGACAATGAAATCAGCCGGGATTAAGCAGTTCCCGATCTTTATCGGAACATCTTCGAGCAATCCTTCAGGAAGTCGAACTGAGCGATCAGCAAGTATCAGAGAAATCCTGGTGGACGTAAAATCTGTCATTCCCATTCGCTTAACAACCGAGTATGGCATAAGGTTCACACTCGAGCCAAGATCACAGAGAGAACGTTCGAATCTCTCTGTGAAAATCGTACAGTCCAACACAAAACTCCATGGGTCTGGTAGCTTCTCTGGAATCTTGTTAAGCAGGATCGCACTGCACACATGAGTAAGCATCATCACTCCGTCTTCAAGGTTCACATTGCTCGATACCATCCGCTTGACATATCTCCTTAATGCTGGTGAAGTCTTGATAGCATCGACAAAAGGAAGCTTAACAATCAACTTATCTAGCATCACCTTGCATTTGGAGTCTTCCACTTCCTTCTTGGTCTTCCTAGGAAGTCGAGGGAAAGGTATCTTGGGCGTATAGACTCTTCCTGTATTCAACTCGGGCTGCTTCTCGACTTCAGGGTCGGTGTCGATCGATACAGGATTGGTATCGATCGACACACGAGGGCTTGAGATGTCCCGTGAAAGTATTTGCACTGGTGTCGATCGACACTGGTTGGTGTCGGTTGATGCTTGTTGTTTCAAAACGTCTTTGCCAGATCTTTGGACGGGTATCGACCGATGCTGGCTGGTATCGATCGATACTGGGGCGATTTCGGGAGCCTCATCTTCGTCATCTTCAGCAAGAATGACGAAATTCTCTGGAGTAGAGGTCTTCTTCACTCTTGTACTGACCTTTTTTCCACTTCTCAAGGTGATGGCATGAATATGTTCCCTTGGATTCACTGTTTTCCATGGAATAAAACCTTCCTGTCTCTTCACAGCATCTGCGGTCTGAGCGACTTGAGTTTCCAGCCTCTTTTGATGAATGCTAAGAGCTTCAATCTTTCCATTGAGGTCTGTGTACATAGCATCCATCTTCCCATTGAAATCCACTGTCATCTTCTGATGTCCCTCGATAAGCTGTTCGAGCATAGACTCGACCCTGCTCTCCTGAGTCTTGGGCGGTGGAGATTGATAGGACGAACTCTCATAGGCACGCGTGTAATCGCTGCTCTGCATTGGTTTCTGGGTAAATGTATTTGCTCCAAAACCTGAGGGCTTGAAATCAAACTTGAATCCTCCTCGCTGAGCATTGTTGGTGAAGCCTCGGTTGTTACTGTACTGATATCGCTGATTTTGAAAACCAGCACCTCCAATGTAATTAACATCCCCTGCTTCCTCCTCATCAACATTCTCGACCTCATCAGCCTTCTGCTGCTTGCCCATCAACAAATTATGCACTGAATCCAGCTTCGCGTGCACCTCAGCAATCTGCGACCCATCAATGCTCCCATTCAGCCTCTTCCGCTCAAAATCTACATTCTTGGTGCTATTGCTAGACGCCAAGTTCTCAATCAGCACATAATCATCTCCGGGATATCTCGTGTTGAAATTCCCATTGCTCGCAACATCCAGAGCCATCTGATACCTCCAATCGATTCCTCTGAAAAAGATACCCAGCAACTGAACCTGAGTAAACCCGTGATGCGGGCAATCTCTCTGATATGATCTGAATCTCGCCCAAGCGGCTTTAAAAGCCTCTGTCGCTCCCTGAGAAAATTGAGAGATCTTATTCCTCAGCTCCTCGGATCTCGCATCATCATAGAAGTTGTTCAGAAACGCGTTCCCCGTCTCTACCCAAGTAGTTAGCGATCCTGGAGGCAACTGTTTCAGCCAGTAAGATGCATCCCCACCAAGAGAGTATGGGAAAAGCTTACAGAAAAGGAACTCATTGGGCACTCCATTGTACTTGATGCTAGTGACCAAATCCTCGAACCTCTCGATGTGATCCATGGGATGTTCATGAGAAAGACCATGAAAAGGGTGCTGACCCACAAGTGTGTAGTATGCAGGCTTCAGCTCAAAGTCATTCCTCTGAAAAGTGGGAATACGAATCGCAGACCGATTGGCATAGAACTGATCGGGTCTGTTGTACTCTCCAAGCGTCCTAGCACGATTAACCCCAGCATCCCATGATTCACCTCGTTGTTGCGCGCAGCCTGCGGAGCATTCTCATCGACAGCTATTGGAGGGATTATGATGTTTCCCTCTCCATCAAGTCGCTGTCCAGCCTCATTGCGCAAATTACCGTCCTGGTCCCTCAAGGCTCCAGCCTTGTCACGATTCAGCACAACTTGATTGTTCATCTCTACTTGTTTCTTCTACTTTCTGATCGTGCGCTCTAAGTCAGCTAGCTCCTTGTTGGATAGATTAGTCAACTGTGTGCTCTTGTTTCTCCTGGTTTCTCGATTAGGCATACACCTTAAACACAAAAGTCAAGAGACATAAATAACAAAAATTGAAAAAAAGGTAAACTAAAATGGCGAGTATCGACCGATACTAGGCGAGTATCGATCGATACTGTCGGACTTAGTCGAAATTCTCGGCTAAAATCTAATGGTGAAATTAGAGTCCCCGGCAACGGCGCCAAAATTTGATATGCTCAAATATAATACCCTAAAGTACTAAAGCAGTAGTTGCAGTAAGTTAGGGGTCGAACCACAAAGATTCAAGATATCACTCAATAGATTGCAAGATTTGAATTAAGCTAAGTCAATAGATTAAACAGAAAACAACTAAGATTATCAAGTGGTTGTAAATTCAATGGGAAAAACTAGGTTCAGGGTATCTCTCGGGAAGTCTGAGAATGCAGACAAAAAAATCTATCAGGATTCAGATTTAGCACGGTTCTTGAACTCAAATCACTAAGTTATAATTAACCAACTTTCGTTGCGAGAATTATCTAAGTCTAAATCATAGATTTCCAAATTTCTTTGCTAATCCTAAAGATCTAAACCAGCTTTAAAGTTCAGGTTTGATATGTTCACAAAACAACTAAACCAAATTTCTTTGCAGATAGTTATTTTGTTCACACTAGGTTCTGTCATGTTTCCAATCACACTTTCGTGTCTAATTGATTAACCTAAGATCTAAGTTAGAATTAACAATTGGTGATCAAGCTAGAATTAGCACTAAGAATAACCTATGGTGAAGACCTTAATTGATTATGAATCCTAATAAATCGATCTATCTAATATACAGAGAAATCCTTTTATGATAACCCTAAACCTAAAAGAGAACTACTGATATCATTGTATTTTACCACTTCAAGTCTCATATTTTCTTTCGTTTTCCTTGTGTTTCGTATAGTTTCTATTAGGTATATATTGCATTTAGGTCCAAATCGAGTTACATTGCATTTAGGATGTCCTAGGTCGTTTTTGTGTTCTTTTTGGCTTGCTGGAGCCTTTCTCAGGTGTTCGGGACTGATTTGGATGAGCGTGGACGAAAGGAGACGAACGAAGTTCGAGGAGGAACCGCAAAGATCGAAGGAAGAACAAGAGGACCGGAATTTACACATGCGATCGGTTACTAACCGATCGATAAAAGCGATCCCACGACAAATATCAAGCTCGATCGGTTATAAACAGATGGCAAAAGTCGATGCCAGAAAAAATACACAGGCGATCGGTTATAACCGATCGCCATAACCGATCAAGAGTGTCTGGCGGATTTTTAGCTTAACTTTGGGGTCTAACCTTTTTGTAATATATTCTACAATTATTGTGCTTTCTTACATACAACACACTGACGAAAAATATCATCACTCTGCCTCTTTTCACTGTTCTAGAACTGCTTCCTTCTTCTCTCTTGTTTTTGTATGAAAGATTCAAGATCCACACCATCTTAGTGAAGATTTTCTTACTTTTCTTCCATCAATCTTCTTATTTTTGCTATGTCTTGCTTTTGTTCGGTTTTGTTTTGTGTTTTAACTATGTGTGAGTAGTTTTCTTATGGAATGTGGGAATGGTTGATTTAGAGGGATAGATGATAATTTCTTGACGTTTAGGACAAGATTACAAAAGTTCTCATGTTTAGAAGTGATCTTAAGGCTAGGATTGAAGTAGCTACTCAATCTGTAGATCATGGTCAGTTTGCCCTTGGAATAGGTTTAGTAGGCTGTCTAGAAGACTTCTATCATGTTCTTGACACTTAGCAAGGTGGAAATCGTGACTAAGGTTCATTTATTGGCTAAAAAGGGCTTTCGTTTCATGCTTATCGATAATTTGGTTGCAATCGGAAGATTAGCTAATTCGAGTTATTAATAAAGGGTTTAGTATCACGGAAGTGAGTTAAGCTATTAGTTTGTGTCCCTTGCCATAGAACAAGCTCATTGAGTAACTAGAAACTTCATGAGAGAATCATCGAATACTCGAAATCGCATACCATATTCTACGGTCTATATTCTGTCTTCTTGAGTAAAGCGAGTTTATTGTCTTATCTTCTTTGAATTTGTGTCTTTAAAACTAGCTTTGATAATTTTAAGTGTCCTGTAATTTTCTCGTTCTACGTTTCTTTATTTTACTTCTAGTTTTATCGTATACAAATACCCAAAAACGTTTAGCTTAGCTTAATTAGTTTCTTGTATTCTTATTGTGATGTTCTTTCTCTCTGTGGATTCGATCCATTAAGTACAACAACGACGTACCGTTATGATTACGGTAGTGTGCACATTAGGGTAATTGATGTGGTAGAACACAAATATCAATTTGGCGCCGTTGCCGGGGAGATAGCAATAGCCATTAGGATTTGGATTCTATCTAAGTCTAAGTACTTTTTCTTTACTTTGTTACTAAACTACTATGTTTTGTTTGCTCTGTTTTTGAAGGTGTATGCACACAAGAAGTCAAGGGCAAGAGAACTTGCAACCACTTGTGCTAGATATTCGAAGGCACGAAAGAGATAATCAAAGAGCAACCAGAGAACGTGCTGAGCACGTGAGGCGTTTAGGCATGGACGCTCAGCGAAATGATCCTCCTCACCTAGGAGAGAACCAACCGCCACCGCCACTAGACGAAGTCCAAGGAGTGGGCTTAGACCCGAGGCAGCCAATCCACCCTCCTAGACAGCCACAAAGGATTGGTGCCTTCGATGAACCCACTACACAAGGGGTTCTCACTGGGATAAGGCCACCACCATTTGCGAACAAGAACTTCGAGATCAAGTTTAGCCTCATAAACATGGTGCAAAACTCGAGGTTCTTAGGCATGCCGTTGGAAAACCCGATCGAGCACATTGATCAATTCGATCGTCTTTGTGGGACGGTGAAGATAAATGGGGTCTCGGAGGATGTTGTTAAGTTGACTCTCTTCCCATTCTCTTTGGGAGACAAGGCTGCTCAGTGGGAGAAGAGTGTGGTTACCGCAACCATACCGACTTGGGAGGAGTGCAAGAAGCAATTCTTTGCAAAAAATTTCTCGAGACAAAAGACGGCGAAATTGAGAAACGATATCACTAGCTTCAAGCAAAGAAGCAACGAGTCGTTCTATGAGGCATGGGAAATGCTGAAGGGGTACACAAGGGCCTGTCCTCACCACGGAGTATCCAAAGAAGCACTTTTGGGGATCCTACACCGAGGAGTTCTTGAGAAATACCAACTGGCCTTGAACACGGCGAGCAACGGAAGTTTTGCCAGCCAAGACGTTATCAACGGGGAAATTCTAGTTGAGAATTTGGCGCAGAGTGACCAAGGCTACGGTGGTGATTATGACAGAACGGTGAGAGATGCAAAGTATGACGATCAAAGGTTCAAAGACTTGAGTGATAAGTTAGACAAGGTTCTACTTGCGAACCAAAGATCGGTTAACTATGTGGGAGAGTATGGAGGCCAGCGAGGATACCCAGATGTAGTACAAGAGGAGAATGAAGAACTTCAAGACGAAGTGAATTACATTGGTAACCAAGGAGGGTACCAAGGGAACCGGGGAGGGTTCAATCAAAATTATTGGAATCATCCCAACTTGTCTTATAGAAGCAACAACGTGGAGAACCCCCAAGACCAGACCTATCCTCCTCAGAACCAGCAAGGATTCCAACCCAAAACATTCAACCAATGAGGCTTCAAATCTAACCAAGGCGGAAATCAACCAAACCAAAGGAACTACAACTCAAACTACCAGCAGGGTTATCAACCGAGGCCAAGCAACTTCCCAAACCAAGGGAACTCACCAAACAAGGAAGCACAAGGTGATGTGCAAAGTATGCTCCAACAAATTTTGGAAAGGCAAGCAAAGGGGCAAGTTGAACTTACCAAGAAGATGGTAGATATCAACAACAAGGTTGACGGTGTATACATGGATCTGAATGCCAAATTTGAGCACCTGTCAAAACATGTTAAAGGCTTGGACAACCAGATTGCTCAAGTTGCCTCGACATCGAAGGTACCGAGCGGGGTATTGCCCAGGAAACCCGAAATCAATCCAAAAGAGTATTGCCAAGCGATCACATTAAGGAGTGGAACTGAGCTACCAACGAGGGAGCAAGTCATGGTAGAGGTTGAGGAACCAAGTCAAGACGGATTTGAAGAAGTTGGTGAAAATTTGAAAGAACAGAGCCCTGAATCGGTTACGCCGATCGGTTACAAACCGATCACGATCGGTCATCAGAATGCGATCGATTACGAGAAGAAAACGGCCAGTCCAGATCGGTTACTCTGATCGGTTACAAACCGATCACCAACCCCGGATCGGTTACTAACCAATCGAGAAGACCGAACCCAGCCCAGAATGACGAAAACAATGCTTTGAATGATCCAATCTCCAAGGATCAGGCGAAGAGGAATGGGGGGGAATTACCTGGAATCATCAAAAAGAAAGTAGATTTCATTCTTCCACCGTACGAGCCAAAAATTCCATTTCCGGGGAGATTCAAGAGGCAAATCATGGACAAACAATTCGAGAAGTTCAAGAAGATCATGAAAACGGTTCAAGTTACTATACCATTTGATGATCTTATGCTCGAGTGCCCAACGTACAACAAGCTACTCAAGGACGTTATGACAAATAGAAGGCAACTTGAAGATGCCATGGTAGTGATCAACTATGAGTGTAGTGCGATAATTCAAAACAACTTGCCTAAGAAGCTTAAGGATCCAGGCAGCTTCACGCTACCGTGCTCATTGGGACCCCTGTCCTTTGGGAGATGTCTAGTCGATCTTGGTGCAAGCGTGAGTCTCATGCCACTGACGGTTTCTAAGAGGCTTGGGTACACTAACTTCAAGAAGACGAGAATTTCGCTAATCCTGGCGGATAAAACGATCCGGTTTCCAATTGGGATTCTCGAAGACTTGCCATTGAAAGTTGGGAGCTGCATTATCCCAACTGATTTCGTGGTGCTAGAAATGGATGAGGAGCCATCAGATCCCATAATCTTGGGAAGACCTTTCTTAACAACCGCGGGTGCCATCATTGACGTGAGGGGAGGCATAATCGATCTACGCTTGGGAGATCTCGTTATGAAATTCAACATAATGGAGGTGATGAAGAGGCCAACCATAGACGGAAGTGTTTTCTACATCGAGACCTTAGATGAGATGGTTGATGAGTACTTGGCTGAGTTGAGCATGGGAGATGCCCTAGAAGTGGCCCTCACACAAAACAGCGAGGAGAGCGACCTTGTGAATGAGGAGGCGATCGATTATGAGAACATTCTCGATTCTCATTTGCCATGGGCGACAGAGGCATACTTCTCGGAGTTAGGAGAAAACGTGGCTGTCAAAGAGAAAGAAAACACTAGCAATGGTAAGTCTAGTGTGGAGGATGATTGGAGCGAACTTGATGCTCCACAACTTCAGCTCAAACCGTTGCCCAACGGCCTAAGGTACGCGTTTCTTGGGACGAATTCCTCGTACCCGGTTATAATAAATGATGCATTGAGCGAGGAGGAAACATCTATGCTTTTGAATGAATTGAAAAAGTATAGGAGAGCTATAGGCTATTCTCTGAATGACATAAAAGGAATTTCTCCGTCCCTGTGCATGCATAGAATTCATTTAGAGGATGAGTCTAAAACTTCAATTGAACACCAAAGAAGGTTAAACCCAAACCTAAAAGAGGTAGCAAGAGTGGCGTGGGAAGACACTGATCAGCCTTTCTTTTGTAGACAAAGATGAGAGACACTGTTTTCGTCTGACTTTGTCTCTTCTGATCTCAAAGAGCATTTCGGATTACACAAGGTTAAACGAGATTTTATCGAGTGAGATTGAAGAGGTTGCGCCGTTGGTTGGTTTAAGATTCTGTGAGAAAGATCGTGTTATCGACAAGTTTCTTGATTACCTGGTGAGGAACAAGAAGAAGTGGTCGCGTTGTATAAGAAGATTTGTGCCTCTAAGAGCTTACGTCACGAAGCAATTCATGATACCGATTGTGGAATGCGAGACGATGCTTCAAGAACGAAGAGACGACGAGCTTCATGACAAGATCAATCTTACGATCTCTGAACTGATCAAGACTCGGGTCGAAAGAAACGAGAATCTACTGTCGGTGCCACGGTGGATGGAAAGCATCAAAGAGGCGTTGAGAGGGATTGGTGCGACTCTGGTTGAATCGGAGTTGGTGCAGAGAGCTGAGAAGGCTAGCAATGAGGCGATCGAGATGGAACTCTTCTGGCGTAAAGGTCCGAAGCCAGCGGATAGAAGAAGAATTGAGGAACTAGAGACTGTGAAGGTGCTTAAACACGAGATGTGCTCGTGTACGATTTGTAAAGAAGAGATGTTTCTTGGGGAGGAAGCTACTCGTATGCCTTGCTCTCATCTCTACCATGAGCAGTGTCTTCACGCTTGGCTTAAGACGAGCAATTCATGTCCTCTTTGCCGTTTTCAGTTACCTACTTAGCATGTATGAGTTTCGATATTTCCCTGTAATTGTTGATTTATCTCAAGAAATAAAGAAAGGTTTATAGATGTTTAATGTGCAAAAGAAAGCCTAGATGGAAACAATCAGTAAATAATATTAGACAAAGAAGTATTCGGACAAGAGTGCGGTTGAGATTACACCGATTAGACACAAGACAGATGCAAAATCTGCGAACTTATTTGATGAGCCCGAGAAGAAGTAGATCTTGTGGCTACTGCTCTCTCCTCTGAAGCCTCTAACAATCATAGCCTGCACATAAATAGAAAATACATATAGTTCTTTAACAGAGAGTTCCTATTTGAGTTTCAAATAATGGAAGAGCTTCTCTCAGGATTTTCTCGTTCACCACACACAAACAAAAAAATAGCTTGGACAAAGATGATCAATGAGAAAAGGTAACAGAAAATCTATTTGACCTGCGATATTTGCTCAGCATGGCGAAATATATTCTTGAAGATCCGGCGTACGAAAGAAGCGAAAACTACAAAAGCAGTCAGTTGTCTGTATGATGAGTTCTGGATAGACTGATAAAACCAGTTTCAGTTTCAGAAAAAGAGAGAAGAAACTTAATCTTACTATCAAGTGTCTCCAGAACAGTAAGCTGCTTCCAGTTTACTCTTCGGGATACAATTCCCAGCGCAACACTTCGGACCTACAATGTAAATGTGCACAGCATAACTTTATGTGGTTAGGGAATGGGAAGCCGGGAGATGTATATAGAAAGAAAAAGTGAAAAGTCTTCACCTCATCGAAAACCAAATTAATAAATCTCAGTGAAAGCAGGAGTGTGAGGATAATTTCACCGACTGGAACACCGATATATGTCAACGGGAACAAGAACCAACGCAGAGCTAGCGCAAGTTGCTCTGGTGTCGTGGTTGCAAGGCAAATACTAGCACTTTGGAAGATCTGTGAGAAAAACCAAACGTTCCATTAGGCGATCTAACAAAAGAAAGAAAAGAGGAAACCGAGGAAGTAGATTACCGACTTACAATGAAGGTTAAGCATGCAGCTGTGCTTCCAACAGACAAACCTTTCCTTGTGAATTGCAAAGGCCCAAGCTTCAGCAACATGTACGAATAACCTCTCAAAGACATGGGAAGATCAGGCAAGCTTGTGATTGCAGATGGTGGGGTTCTTGATTGAAGCATTGGCGGCGCACCATCTGAACCTAACCCCAAGGTTATGAAGAGGATTCCCGAAAGGAGTGACACTCTCCCCAGTTGATCCTTACATGAAGAAGTTAAGAAACTCAGCGGAGAAGATAGATCACAAGACAGAAACCAGGGCAAGCAGAGAGAAGAGAGCCTTGTAATTACAAGAAGTTGGCAACACATTGTATACATTAACTCAAGAACTGTATACACATGAAAATTTTACATGTTACATCTACCATCTATTATTCATTGCAACATTTCAATCATCAAAAGCCAAAAGCGAAATGGAGAATCAGAGAAAATCTTGGTTGCTATGGACTTATAAAAAAACTTGATAAATAATATCATAAATAAACAGAATTGTGACAGAGCTAAAGAACTCACCATCCACACTTGTCTTGGGAGAACACAAATTGACAAAAGCGCTGTACATACAACAAGTCCTAAACGCACAACTATATTTGCTCTTGCAGGAAGAAGTACTAGAGTTAATAGCCACACCTGCACATACGCAAATACCAAATTCAGCATAGCAGAGGAAACAGCAAGCTTCATATCACAAACCTGTCTTTCTAAGAGGTTAAGAAGAAAATGAGGAATATTGTATTACAGTAAGGTTTGCTAGTAGACTTTATAAACGCATTTCTTCATCAGAAACTAATTGAAGTTGACTGAACCAACGAGCTATACTCGAGCTGATTAGATTTAGAAAAAAGCCTGAATCTTGATCTTAAAACCGATCAACAGATACCAAGTTGCAAGGAAAGCCACACATATCATGCATCGTTTGATTTCTCACCAAAACTCGATAGGAAAATTTGACAAGAAGCAAAATTTAATTACCAATTTGATCCTTGGATCCACCGAATGCAGGAAAGTCACAGGGGACGATATAAACTGTCCAATTGGACTTCCCGTCGCGCTCGAAATCAATCTGAAGACGTTTTCGGCTCCGAGCCCTGGAATCGGTAACCGGTTCACCAAATTCCCGGTTTTTCCTCCATCTCCGTCGACTGTTGCTCTAACCCGGAAAACCCTTTTCGCGGCGAGACAAGCCGGAGTCTCATCAAGCCGGAGCGGAAACAGAAGCCTAGGGTTTGCACATTTCCGACCGAGAATCGGAGCTGGGAGCTGACGAATTGGATGTTTGGGGATTAGGGTTACGGAGAGAGCGAGCGTTGGATTTGCAAGATTCGAGGGATTCATGAGTGTTTCAATTTCAGATTGAATCAGACATATGCCCTAGAAATTTCGCCTGGCGGGAAATTCTCTACTTGGTGGAGACTGTACTATGTTTACTTTGGTTCTGGTAATAATAACTAACGGCCGATACCAAATTAGTGAATTACAAATACCATATTTCGATTCCTGTTCTTGTTCGGATTTGATGTCAAATAATCAAATAAGACTCGGTATTGAATTATCTTACACACGTCTATGCTCGAAGCCACACCAAATCCAAAACCAAGACATACATATTTTGATGGAGCATATGATTATGAAAAATGTAACTCGGTTTTCAAATTACAAGTAAACATATCACTGTCTCGGAGCATTTTTGACAATTTCTGATGTGATGGAAAAAGATGGATCGAGAGCTTTTTGAATGTTCCACGCGGTTCGGCCCAAGCTGCCCGTTGTTTCTAGTATTTTTCCGGTGTTTTTCCCGGCGTTCTCTCCAAAACTGTTAATTGCGCGATCCTCACAAAATGTGTAGAAGCATATTACATTCAACTCAAGAAATGAATCCACAGCACTTTTGAGGATCAAAAAAGTGAAATTTACCTTTTAGTCACAAGTTGAGTAGCAGCCATGGATGTAGCAGATTGAGTTTGTGTCTCTGCAGCTTCAGCAGCACCAAGTATTTTATCTATTGGATCACATCAAACATCAAACATTAAATATGTTTTATTTGTTATGATTTTGACCCCCAAAACTTCATAAGTAATGATGATGAGTAGAGAGTGGCGATTGATGGAGCTATTCTATGTAACTTACTAAAAGAATCAAGTGAAGCCAAGATAACTTCTCCTGGAGCAGTGGATAAAAACGCCTTCCCTAACTTCGATTTAAGCACTGGAGCCATCATCGAACCGCTAACCATTTCTCCACCGTCTAACACCGTGGCTCCTATTGTCTCGCTCGTCTTCCACAGCTTCTCCACTCTATGTAGATGTTACATCCAACAGCATAAATAACCATGAATTGGTTCATAAGAAGGAGACAGGAACCCGTTTGACATTTATAATATAGTTTTGCGGGTTTTAAAGGAAAAAAAACAACAAAAAGTGAGATTTTTGATGATTTTTTTCTTCTTTGTAGCTTCATTGTTGTCACCTCCATTTATTTGTGATTCATTATCACTATTTTCCTCAGTCTCTTTTGTAATCGTTATTTCACTTCCTCCCTTGTGAACCTATATTATAAGAAACTCAATTATAAACCATATTATATGCAGAAAGGCAGAAAGCTACAATTACATGTGCGTCTTAAATCTTCATGTTCATATATACAAATGTTAAAAATCCCATATCGAATATGATAATGGACAAACTATTTAGCTATTCTCAAATATACATGAATTAATGTTTTATTCCCTTATAATACACAAACATTTAAATTTTACCGGTTTTAACACCCTCGAGTTAACAAAATTTTAAAGATCATGAGCCTTTCCACATATGATCAATTGGTTTTTGAGTTGGAAATTCATATTTCTTCACAATAACTACCATTTGGATTCATATTTACATACATAAGCATCATGAAAAGGACTTAGGTATATGAGAGAGAAATTATACCTTCTTAGAGTAGGAATTGCTACAAGTGAAGATTCCTTTGATGATATGCCCTGTTCCTCCGGCGATGGCCTTGGCCACAACACTTTTGTATTCTTCAGCCTTTGGCGAAAAATCTTTCCAATCTATTTCATTGTTGGTCTTCCTCGAAGTTGAGAAAGAAGAATTCTCCCTCATGAACTCTTCTAGAAACTCAATGCTATTGACAAAGTCTCCATCTTCGCCCGAGAAAGTGACTCCGTACCTAAGTGGATCACCGTCTATAACCGGAAGAGTGAAGAGGTATTCATGAGCGTTGACTTTCACCACCGACTCGTCTTTAACCACCGGCCATTGAAGGTCAAGTCCAACTCTGACGAGTATCGCTAGAGTCACGTTGTTGTCTGATGAAACTTTTACAAGCTTGAACTCCCCGGAGGCAAGCTCCAACCGTTCGGATGCATTGACGAGATGGACAATGCAACCAGGAATCTGCAACAAGACTTCTTCTTTCATGTTTTGGGGAGATGGGTTTTGTTGGATTGATGAGGACATCTTCTCTTGTTTTTGATGCAACAGGACTTACGTGTGGTTTGTATGCAAGGCTCGTTCGAAAAATGTTGGAAGATTGATGTTAATGACTTAAACCCTTACTATTAGATCTTATTGACGAAAATAAGAAGTTAGACTATAGATTGTGATCTTATAGTTTGATAATCGAGAATTAGTAATTTGTTCTAGTTGGAACTATTCAATTTGTCCTAGTAGCCTAGTAGGAACTATAAAATTGTCTTGAAGTTGTCTCACTTTTCGACATTTTGATATATATTTTAAAGTTTATATGTGAATTAAAAGAAACTATTTAAATTATGTGTGAAAGCCTCATTAGTCCAGTGGTTGACCAAATGGTTAATTAATGTTTCTACAATAAGAAGTATGAGATTCGATTCCCAGAAAATGCGATTTCTGCGGGTTAATGGAGGCAAGATTATAGGAAATCTTCAGCATGATGCAAGTAAAGTCGTTTGTTGTTGTCCTAATATGTGTGGATTCTTCATTTTGTTAGCAGACGTTTGAAAGATCCTTTGCAATTTCTTATACTTTTCATAAACCAATTAAAATCATTAGGTTATGCCATAAGCTTCTATACATTTTCAAAGTGTACGACAGATTAGGATCTATATAAAAGGACACCCAAAGTCATACATTTGTATGTGCCCGCCTGCGCCCAGGGTTCGACACACGTTAGGAGGGTCTATTCTCCGAAAGAAAATTTAACGGTTTGGGCCCGCTACAGAGGATGTACGGGCCCCGGACCATCATGTTGATCAAAAAAAAAAAGAGTCATACATTTGTATCACTTCAGTTTCAAAAAAAGGAAATAATGAAAGGTTTTCCTATTATAGTTGTACCAATACTTCAGATTCAAAACAAGAAAAGGGCACGACAAATTATTGCTCTTGTAGCATGCGGTTGTGTCGCTGCAACTGCGATGATTCTTATCTTATGCTGTCTTTACAACCGCAAGAAGGAAAGATACTTGGAAAATGCTAGAAGTGACGGTACAAGAGATGGTGGTCAGGTTATTTTATTTGGGCTCTTAAATGTGAAGTAATTTTGTTAAAAAAAATTGGACTCTGTACATTTACTCTCACTAGATGAAGACGAACAAAACTCGGATCTCATTAGGCGTTGGAATGAAACCCGATCTCTTCAAACGAGCTGAACATTCGGTTTTGTTTTTTTTGAGCTATGCTCTGTGCACTGTGCTCCTAGTCTCTCTGTTTTTTGGTTAATTTTGTTTTTCATTCTGGTTTTTAGCATTTGTGCTGATTTTCTCAAACTTTCCAGCCTTGTAAATATTTTTTTCTTTTGTTGATCTATAAATTTCACATTTCAAAAAAAAAAAAAAAAAAGAAGAACTTCATGTTTTCGGAAGATAAGATAACAGATCGTTTGACCAAACTTCATGTTTTTTTTTGTAACACATTATTATTTTCATCTTAATAATAGTAATTTGAGATTTTATAAATCTGTGTATTTTTATTGAAGTAGCTAAATAATTGGTGACTTTCTATAATATCTTTTTTAAAGTTTATATAAAAAAACTTTTAAGTTTTCTTTTGCTGTTCTTCAATTCCATTATCATGCTTATAATGCAGAACTTATATATCACATACTAAAGTAGGGCGTTATGTAGAGAATCTAAATATGAAAGGTGTTCTTCAATTCCATTATGATTGGTTTTGCACCGATCATAAGTTGATAAAAGTAACTGAAAATATAACCCATTATGATCACTTTCTTGGAGCATTTTTGACGATTCCGGATGTGAGAGAAGATGAAGGATAGAAAGTCTTGCGGATCTTGAGAACATTCCATGCAGTTCCAGCCGCGTGGCCCGCGGTTGCTAGTACATCTTCGGTCGCCTCCCCTGCGTTCTCTCCAAACCTGCTTAGCCAAACATGTCATTATCAGTTTATTATCACCTTCTCTTAATGTGTATGATCACTAATTAGTAATGACATATCATGTTATACATGAATCATGAATGAATCTCAAATTTGAGAATTATATAAGGTGAAATTGTTACCTCTCACTGACCATTCTGGTAGCAGCCCTGGATGTAGCAGATAGAGCTTGTCTCTCTGCGGCTTCAGTTGCATCTAGTATTTTATCTATTAAGGATCAAACCAAACATTAATTACATCTGATTATGTTTTTCACCCCATAACTTTTATTTGTTTCGAGTTTTGACCCGCAAAAAAATATTTCATTTCATTATATTCACAGCTATTCTCTTTTCTTTGTAACTTACTAAGGGCATCAAGTGAAGCCAAGAGGACCTCCCCTGGAACCATGGAGAAGAAGGCCATCCCGGGTTTCGACTTCATCACAGGAACCATCACAGAGCCGCTCACAACTCCAGCACCATTTAACATCGTCTTGCTCAGCTTCTCAGTCGCTTGTGATAACTTCCTCACTCTATATATATAACATCGTTCCAACAAAGCAGCCACAATATCAAAAGAATCAAGAAGCAAATATT
This sequence comes from Eutrema heterophyllum, assembly GCA_002933915.1. Taxonomy (NCBI): domain Eukaryota; kingdom Viridiplantae; phylum Streptophyta; class Magnoliopsida; order Brassicales; family Brassicaceae; genus Eutrema; species Eutrema heterophyllum. Next base: position 146,658 of record PKMM01009407.1, on the reverse strand, counting down.
TAGATGATCTCGACTGTTTGTTTAGGTTTGCATTTACGTTTATATGTTCATTTATAATGTTTTTTTTCCAAATGAATCCAAAGAACTTTAAACAAATATTTTTGTTATTGGTAAACGTAAATGCCAAATTTAAACGGAAGGTTAGAAAAAATAGTTTGTAAAAAATGAAAAATGTTTTTATGTTTCAAAAGTATTAATTTTTTTTTGTTCTCACATAAACCGAAGTTTCCGGTCTCGGACTATGTTTCCTGTTTGTCCGGCTTTGTTTATGATCTCAAGTGTTTAGAGGTGTTTTGGTGATGAAGTTCGTGTACTTGTATGTGTTTGTTTTGGCTTCGTTAATATATCATCAGATGGAAGAAAAGAAAAAAAAGAATACCTTTGAAGGTTTGTGTTGATTGCATTTTTCTTCTCAGTACTGGACTTTCCATTATTGTAACCTCCATTTCTCTGGGATGCACCACTCTTCTCCTCAGCCTTTGTAATCATTATATCACCTCCCTTGTGAACCTATTCTATCACAAAACACAACAATCATATATCATCTATATATATACATAATACATACCATCTTTTAGTGGAAAATAATATAAAACACATACCATCTCTCATTCTTAACATCAAGAAAGCTTCATCATGCTTTCATACAACATAAGACCATCTGGATTCATACCACACATTATTCCAATACCTTTTTTCGTTCCATTTGATAGAATGTTTTAATATAGTTAAAAACACGAATATTAAAAAATTATAATTTTTACATAAAATCATTATCTAATACCTAACTAAAAAACAACTCAACCAACAATGATAAAACCATTGCATAATACAGATTGTTACAAAATATCAAATGAACCTTATAAAATTTTGCATAGAAACTTCAAAACGTTTGACCAAAAAAAAAAAAGAAACTTCATTATTTTTTTTTGTTTATATGTATTCATTATTTATATGAGTGTATACATATAAATAAATAGACACAAGAACATCGTATCCAAAAAAAAAATGAAGAGAGTATACATATGAGTGTGAATAAAACCTGGTTGGTGTAAGCATTACTGCAACTAAAGATTCCTCTAATGATATGTCCTGTTCCTCCAGCAATAGCCTTAGCAACAACGTTGTTGTAATCTTCAATCCTCGGCGCAAACTCTTTCCAGTCGATTCCATTGTTTACTTTACTCGAAGCCGAATACGAGAAACAAGAATTCTCCTTCAAGAACTCGTCAAGCAACTTCAGGCTATTCCCGACGGCTACGTCTCTCTCGTCGCCGGAGAAAGTGACACCGTAGCTAAGCGGGTCGCCGTCTTTAACCGGAAGCGTGAAGAGGTAGTCACGTGCGTCGAGTTTCACCACCGGTTCGTCTCTAATCACCGGCCACTGAAGGTCATGTCCGATTCTGACGATCATCGCGAGAGTCACGCCATTGTCTGTGACTTTAACGAGCCTGAAATCACCGGAAGCGAGCTCCACCGCCTCGGATTCGTCGATGAGATGGACTCTACATCTCGGAATAAGTAACAGAACTTCTTCGGCTCTCACGGTTTGGTGTTGATGATGTTGAGGAGGTGGGTTTTGTCGACTCGTGTCTCGTTCTTGGTTTCTTGTTCTTGAAGTTTTTGATGATCCGAAACATCCCATTTTCTTCTTGTTTTCTTCTTTTCAAATTTTCACAGTGATGCTTCTCTTAAGGAGGTTTTGTAATCTTGAAACAGAGGATGAGATTATTAAAAAAACTGTTTCTTTTCAAGCTTTTGTTGGAATATATGTAACTTTAATTCATATCTTCTCTCGAGTGAATAAATTCTTGCTTCCACAGTTTTCTTTCACTTTCGGTGGATATGGGAACAATACTTTACGACGTTAGTAACACACATCTACACGTACAAATACGTGTACACGTATACACGTACACGTGTGTTTTCTTAGTTTATCCAGATGTGAGATCATGTCAGCTTTTTAACAACCAGAGACACCTTACACAAACTTGCTACATTTATTGGACACACTAATAGAGAGTTTTAAATCAATAGACACTAAAGGCAAAAGCAGAACGTGAAACACAGAATTTGAATCTGATTCCACTGCACATTGCTCTGCCACAGTCAATTAAATAACTGTTAGGCTGACTCATAGGGATCAATACCCTAATATTGTATTCAAGAAGAAAATATATTATAGAGATAGGAATGTTGAGAAGGAATAAGCTTAAACAATGAGGAGTCAGTTCACTTAAAGACAAGACTAACTATGATGTATATATTACATAGATTTAACAATTTCCATTTACTCCAATAATCTACCCTCAGCTTGATCGCTGATGAATCTATAGTTTTCTTAAGTGTCTATGATTTCAAAAGAATTTTGGATCCGTTGTTTGTGTAGAAACTAGCTTGTGCTCCTCATCAAATACGCTACCACGCAGCCTAAAATGCCGCCGGCCGCAACCTGTAAAATTCAATCTCATAACTTAGCTCTGTGATCGTAACACCAACAACAGAAACTCATGTTGATACATGGCGTAATTTAGTTCTAATGTTCTAGCTTTATGACTACGAAAGCAAAAAAAGCAGAACATGCAGCGGAAGACCTGATTCTGCCATTGCTATGACACAGTCACTAATGGAAAATACCCGATTTCGAATTGGTAGGCTGTCTCAGAAGTTTTCACAAGGACCAATAGTTTGATATTTACTATCAGTACTGGTAAATTTATTTTGAAGAACAGAACAGAACAGAAGTCTAAGAAGGCACAGATACCAAAACCTTTGATAGACAGATAAAAGAAAAAAAAATATTACTACTGAGTTCAGCAAACCTGGATAGGAGTGTGGCCAAGCAGTTCACGCAAGGGTCTAACTGTGGATAACGGATGCTCCGGAGGAAACTCACAAACAATTTGATTCAGCAGCTGAAATTTCCATTCATATGAAAAAGCTTGCGGTTTAAAAAAACATGAAACAATCCTACTGGAGAGCTTTTAAGGGAAAGACAGTAAAAACAGAGAAAAAGGGATTATTAAGTTTTCTATGTGTTTACCTCAGCTTGACGACCAGCATGAAGCCTGACCCCGGAGGCATCATACATTACCTGCAACCCAATTTAGAAACATACCAAAGATAGAGGTAAGATGGTTTGGTATACAAAGAGGCTGTTCACGAGGAAAAGAAGTAAGATGGAGTAAACAAAGTGTATGATAAAAGTGAAAAGCAAAAACTCTTTTCTACACCAAGTGAAACAAGCTGTTACTCTGTATATTCGATACATGTAAAACTTAAAGCGAAGTAATTGGTTCAAAAAGTTAATAACTTGGGAAGAAATTTGTAATTCAGGGAATGGCACAAGGACACATTGTAAGAGACATTTGCAGTGGAAACAAGACGAGAGAAGACAACTCACAACGCATGCCAAGACAACTGCGATAGCGAAAGCCGGTGCTCCTGCTCCTTCTTCTAGGCCTATGGCAACAGCTAAGGCAGTGACGGTAGCTGAGTGCGAGGAAGGCATTCCACCGGAACTAATCATCCGTTTAGAGTCCCATCTCTTTTCTTTGTACCTGAACATCTAACATACATCATGAAACAACTGAGAATTTTACTTCTGAAATCACATGTTCTCCATCCATTATCGTCCATCTAAGATTTTCTTTAGCTCTGTAAGGATCTATGTATCTTAACTACAACATATCTATAGCTTCACAAAAGCCAACCTTCAAGTTCTGAAACAAAATCAAAAAAGCACAAAGAGGGTAAGCAAAAGTTTTAAAATTCTAAACAATCCAATCGGAAACGAAAACCTAACAGTAAGAAATTTGTCAAATTGGAATAAAAAGTCATTCGATTTCACTAGAATTTCCACTAATCAAAACGTAAGCGAAAAAAAAAGAGGAGACAATCTCTTGAATTCGTCTCAACAGAGAATCGAAACAAAGCCAATGAGCTGGGAAAAAAACGCATCAAAATCTGAAATAAGGATGTGAAGATTGAACGGACCAATTAGTGAAAACTTTGAGGAACTGAGCAAGAGCGAATGCAAGAAAAGCGGAGAAGATCGGAAGATTGTGAGGAAACGGATTCTGCGACGGAGGAGATCCATACAACGCCCTATTCCCGCCTCCTAACGATCCCGCGTCCGCCACTGTCATCACCTCGTCCATTCGGCGCTTATCTCTCAACCGCAAAAATCCCAAATCTCTGATTCGATCAATCAGAAAACTGCTAAGATCAAATGTCGACGAAAAAGGTCAGATATTTTGGAGGAGCACACGATTGGAAATATGATAAAGCTTTGGGCTTTTGTGTTATTCCGTAATTTCGAAGAAACAATTATTGTGAAAGTAAAGAAAATTTAGTAATTTAATTTACATTCATTTTAATATATACTTTTTGGTCAACTACATTTATTAAAATATATTAAAAAAAATTGTTTTATGTAAATTATCAAAATTCATTCCTTATTTTATGAAAATCTCTAACGCCTATTTCAATAGAAATTTAGAACCCTGTCTTCAAAGTACTCCATACTAAATGCAATCTTAAAATAATATTTTTATCATATAGATTATTGAATTTATTTTACCGATTAGAAAAGGAAAATAATTTATTATTTTACTTTAGAAAATCATGATTTATATTTTGAACTATATTTATTCCCGAAAAAAAATATGATCATAAGCAGTTTTGTATTGCTCTTTGAGCCATCAATCAATTATTCATCTATACATTGTTCTCCTGGCTTTTAAAGAGATTGATATGATAAAACCACAATAAATTTGGAAAACTTCTTCCATAAACCTATAATAAAATCATTCATGAAAAAACACATAACAATCTCATCAAAAACTTATCACTATTAGTACTAAGTCAAGGTTTCAACCGAGCCACTACTATGATGTCTCTTTGAGCCTCGTTTAGTGGCCACTAAATCCGGCGTCCGATCAGGCTGTGGCTCCTCCACAATCATCGGATTATCCGCCGCCTTAAACACCGGATGTGCATACGCGTTTTGAAGAAACGTTTTCAAGTTTAAATTCGGTTCTCTCGTGCGTTCCAACGTATCTTTAACCATTGCATCCTGAAACAAAGAAACAATCTCATTAAGACCAAACACACAAAGAAAGGAGACTCATAGAGCAGAGAGACACTAAACTAACCTGTAAAGGGTATCTGACAAACACAGGTTGGTAACGTCCTTTGCATAATTTGTGAAACCCAATGGTTAACACAGGAAGCATGAAAAGCAATGGAGTCGAACGAGCAGCTCGTTTCGTGCTAAGCAATCCCATCAATAGAAGCTGAGATACGATCAGAGCAATCACTACACGTCTATGAACATCAGGCCAGAAGGATCCAGCACTCTCGTACTCTTGGTTATACACATTTATAATCTGCAACAACGAGGAAAAAGAAGAAACAAGTGGGTTAGATCTAAGTTAAGCTTGGGATAGAATTCAGAGAGCAGAGATTTGTGGATTTAAGTTTTGACCTGATGACGGTAAACAACGTAAGCTAAGGCGAAGAAGACGAGAATAAAAGGAAGGAGGATGGGGCTAACAGCGGCGTAAACAAGACCGAGAATGAAGTATAGTTGTATTTGTGGTTCACCGGTATTGAATCCTATGGTTCCTGGATCCATTGCTTCTTCTCTATCTTTCTCTGTTTTCACAAGGAAGAAGTTCTTGAGATGATAGATTATCAATGGCTTCAACCTCAGTATCTCTCCTGCAACACCGGCCCATCCGTCCACCATTATGTAGGTTATAAAGAAAGTGGCTTTCATCGGTATCGACACACCGATTGTCTTTGGGATTTCGGTTGCGGATTGGTTTAGGAAGCTGTTAAGCTGTTGAAGCGCGGTCCCCGCGATTATGCTACAGAGGAAAACGTTGATGAATTGGAACATGTAGTATCTGCTCGCGCATCTTCTTTCTAACGAAGATTTACTTATGAAACCTTCGAATTTCGACATTAGCATAAGTATGCTTGGGAGGACAATGAGAAATATCTTCAATGCGATACCCGGAAGGAAACCTTGGATGAATGACTTGACCGTTTTCCTGTCCACAAGCACAAAAAGAAATCAAGATTTTAGAGAAACATGGAAAGCAAAGGAACAGAGAATTAAGGTTGAGACTTGTATATACATTTCGATGAGAGGTTTCAAGAAAGGCACAGCCTTTTCGATGCCTTCAATGTTGGCCAGTGTCTGCACGAAAGCTATAGGGATCATGAAGAAGAAAGTGAGGAAGAAGAAAGCGACGGCTACAACTAGTCTTCGGATTGTGAGTTGGACATAGGGTAATGCTAGATTGTCCCAGTAGATGTCCCGGGGCTCTGGAGCCCACTCGGTAAGCCACTCTGTCGGATTTCTTGACTGTTGAGTTTGAGAGCAAACAACAGCGCCCCAACGCCTTTTGAAGGATACAAAAGCCGCAGGCACGAGGGGTTTTGTGCTGCTCATTATCGTCTCCTTCTCTTCACTTATCTGAAACCATCAAAGTAAAGTTTGATGTAGTGATCAAACAAATTTAGTGATCTTCCTAACACAAGATTATAATTAAGCTCGGACTTGACGCCTTTACTTTTCTGTTTAGACCCTCGATTTTGTCCATGTAGTGATCGATTGCATCAACTTTTTCACCCCAACAGCCAAGAAAACCAACCTGCTCAGGGAAGTAGACGGATTATCAAGGTTCAAAGAAAAAGAATATTACTTTCTTAAGGAAGAAAGCAATGTGATCGCAGATGTTGTTTTACCTTGATTACAGGCCTTTTAGATGGATTCCTAGAGTGTTTGTTCTGATAGTAATCAAGCCAATTCTGCCACTTTTTCCTCTTCTGAACCAATTCTGACAGTTTGTTTGCATTGTAGACCGCCTGTTTTGTTGAACCAGAAGATGATTCAAACCGAAAACCGACATCTAAAATGGATCATCCTAAGTCAGACAACCAAAGCTGTTACCTGGTAAGTGAGGTAGTAGTCTGGATGGTTGACCTTAAAGAAATGTTCAACAAGTTCACTGACTGATTCATCAGGATCTGGAGGAATGTTCCTCACCAGGACCTAGATTGATCGAAGAAAACACAGTTACATATGATATTCGATCTTAGAAGCTAAAACTGAGTGGAACAAGAGATTCAGAATTTCTATAACTGTAAACTGGTCAGGTCTCCTTTGATCAGAAGCAAGAAACTGTAGCCTCATGGAACCGATAATCTTGTACTCTCGTTGTAGCACAAAGCATGTCCAAAAGGTAATAACATAAGCCATACACAAATGCACCCAAAACCTGTTACATATATGAGCAAGAATAGGATCAAGAGAGCGATATATCTATCGAAATCACATCATCGACAAATCACAGCTATATACCTCGATGATCCATTTGGTATATTTGATATAGAGAGTTTATCAATGTCACTGAAAGTTAGATTCTGCAACTTATCCAACGTCGTGTTGGTCCAATTAACCGGCACCATTACAGTAAAAGCAATACAAGCTATTGGGAAAAAGATCTTCAACCTGCATTTTCAAACCCCATTGATCAAAATCTTGAAACTAAAATCTTGAGAAAGTTTTCAAGAAAAAGAAAAGGGTTTTACGGATATAAGTGTATGTATACCCGAGTAAGTAAATCCTGAGATAGACAACAGAATCCAAACCGGCGTGATCGATGAGCTCGGGCTCAGGCATTCTCAGTGCTTGAGGCATCCAATTCAAGAAGCTGATGTAAGATCGAAAATCCAAATTGAGAAACTTGCTAGCAAAGCCACCTGATTTGATCGGGCTGCTCCTTAAGCCCTTGAGATACCATTTAGGGAAGTAGACTCTGTCGTTAACAGGTTGAAGCCTAAGAATCGCAAAGGCGATGAAGAAAGCGAATGCAGATAGAATGTTGATCGCTGCTGCAACTCCGATATCGTTTAGAGTAGCCATGGCTTTTAAGAATGAACAAATCTGAACAACGAAGAGGTTAAAAGCGCTTAGCTAGGGTTTCTTGCAATCCAAGAGAGACAGAGAGTAATTGAAATTTTCTCAAATTGCGATTTTTTTATCGTATTTTTCCCCGGTGGACCCAGAAACCGGAATCTTCGGGTCCCAGTCATTATCTTTTCAAATTCCGTCAAATCCAATGAATACTGAATAAACTGTAATGAGACATTTAATTTCTTCGTAAAGTTTTCAGATTTAACTTCAGTTACCTTCTCAAGAACTCAGTGAGAGAATCCGTATTGTTGTTTCTCTCGGCGAAGTCAAACAAAAGTTCAGAGGATGGAGACGAAACTGCAGATTCTGCAGCTGAAGAAGAAGAAGAGTCTTGGATCAGAAGAAGTCGAAGAAAATTCATTAATAAAAATAAAGATGAGAGATTATTTTCTAAATGGGTTTTATTTGGGAAATCGATCCAAGATACAACTGAAGTAAGATTTCTGCTGATTCATACGTTTTTGGTGTTATGAATAATTTATAATAAATAAGATTAAATTAAAAACATTAAATTAGTGCAGCATGTTGTCCACCTGGCAAACGCTAATTTTGGTAAATAAAAATTATACTATTAATTTAAAGGAAAGAAGATTTAATAAATGTTTTGTAAGTTTTAAATAGATATTGTCCGTTACTGTTTCCTTTTCAGTTTTCTTTAGAAAATCAAATAAAAATTACAATAATGGTTATTGTGCCTTATAGGTCTGGCCGCGTTAACATGTTCAATAACGGCTATATTTTTTTTTTTTTCCCTTTTTCTGACGTCGGCTTTTGTTTAACGTATTTCAATATTTATTTATTCCCCGAATTAAAAAAGTTTAGAGACAAAAATGTCAAAAGGGAGAGAGATTAATTTATTTTTTCTCAATTTAAGGTAACCTAGTGTAATTCGTTAATCGTTACAAACAATGACACCGGAAGACAAACATATATAGTATAATTACTATAATATATGTTGTTGGAAAAAAAAAGGTATTTCGTTACTCTTTTGTCTTTTTCTTATAAAGTAAATCTCTCGCTGGGAAAAAAAACAAATCTACGATTTGATGTTACGCATTGATATATTATCCAAAATAGTTCGCTTGGTTGAGGAAATAAAAAATTTGCAGGTGAGAATTTTGCTGAAAAATGTAAATTAACCCGGTGTTGGTAAATCGGGAAAATGGCTATTTAAATAACAAATTCTTTGCCAAAATACACACGAACTGTGAAACGAGCCAAAATAAATACGAACTAATGTTGACTGAGTCAATTTAGCACCGATGTTAGTCAACGTTAACGAAATTTAGTTAGCGTTAATCGCTGTTTACTCTATGGCACGACGTCGTTTAGCGTTATGTTAAAATAAAATAAAAATCAGACAAAACTCCTAATTCCCCAAAGCAAAATCCCTAAATCGTGAAATCGAGTTATTCGATTCTCCTCTCCTCTCCGCCTCATCTCCGATTACCGGCGTCGTCTTCCTCTAAGATTGTCTGTCGCTGGCTCCGCCGGCAAAATGATGACTGGTAGACGACAGGAGCTTCAAGCGCGTCGACGAGCTAAAAAACATTTGGTTGAAGATGAAAGAGGTTCGAATGATGAAGTTGAGCTTCAGATTGTACCTGGGGATGACTGTCAAGCGATTGCCGATGATGCTGATGCTGATGATGATGAATCCGAGAACGAGAACGACGAGCATGAGGTAGACGACAGAAGCTTCCAACCCGGTGGAAGAAGGAGCTTGCCAAGTTTTAGTTGAACGGTTTGGAGATGCTGTGAGAGATGATGCAGAGGGTAGTGACGCAGATAGTGGAGATGATATCTGGAACGAGGATGTTATACCCGATCCTTTGTCATCCGACAGTGAAGAAGAGACAGAGCGGGAGCGTAGGGAAGAAGATGAAGATCCGAACGTACTTCTAACCTTAGGGAAGACGTATGGTTCTGTTGATGAGTTCAAGCTCGCGCTTCTGATGTACTCTTTGAAAACTCGATACGACATCAAGTTATACATGTCTACACAACAGAAGATTAGTGCGATTTGCTCGTACAAAGAGGAGGACAAAGAGTATTCTTGTCCGTGGAGGATTTATTGCTCATATGAGAAGAGTAGACACAAGATGCAGGTTAAGGTGTATGTGAATGAACATGTATGTGTTAGATCAGGCTACACAAAGATGTTGAAGACATCAACAATTGCGCAATTGTTTGAAGAAAGGTTGAGACTTAATCCGAAACTTACAGCAACTGAGATGGTTGCAGAGATCAAGAGGAACTATAACTTGACAGTTACATATCAGCAATGCCGGAAAGCAAAGTCAAAACTTTTCAGAGAAAGACAAGCTACTCACGAAGCTCATTTCTCTCGAATATGGGATTACCAAGCAGAGGTGAGGAAGACTCATATAGGGACTACTATAGAAATTGACACCATTCCAGGGCCAACTCCAGGAAGCAAACAAAGGTTTGACCGTCTATTTGTTTGCTTTACATCACAACGTGAGTCTTGGAAACAAACATGTAGACCTATCATAGGATTGGATGGTGCTTTCCTTAAATGGGACATCAAAGGCCACCTCTTGGCTGCTGTTGGAAGAGATGGAGACAATCGAATAGTTTCTATTGCGTGGGCAGTAGTTGAGGTGGAGAATGATATTAATTGGGATTGGTTTGTTAGACATCTTAGGACTGATTTGAGACTTGGTGATGGAAGTAAGACAACCATCACATCCGATAAGCAACAGGTTAGTATGAAAATGTTCATTCTATACATTTGTCTTGGTTTGTTAGACAACTTATGTCTTTTTGTGTCAAATTGCAGGGTTTAGTGAAAGCTGTTCACAATGTTCTCCCCCAATCTGAACATCGTTTGTGTGCTAGACACATTCTACACAACTGGAAGAGGGACAACCATGATTTAGAACTAGAGCGTTTGTTTTGGAGAATAGCAAGGAGTTACACCAAAGGAGATTATGCTGATAATATGGAAGCATTGAAGAGGTACAACCAACTTGCGTATGATTCTCTACAAAGAACTAATCCTCTTGCATGGTCTCGGGCCTTCTTTAGGGTTGGTAGCTTCTGCAATGATAACTTGAACAATTTGAATGAGTCTTTCAATAGAACCATTCGGGAAGCAAGGAGAAAACCATTACTTGACTTGTTAGAAGTTATTAAGAGACAGTGTATGGTGCGTAATGCAAAGAGGGCTATCATTGCAAATAGGAGAAAAGCAAGATATACAAAGAGTGCACATGCTGAAATTGAAGCGTCTAACACAAGATCTCGAGATTGTATCAGATATATGGCCATAGGAAATTTGAATGAGGTAGAATATCATGGTGTTTCTTATCGTGTAGATATGAATGAGAAGGCATGTGGCTGTGGGAAGTGCCAGATGATTGGTATACCATGTATGCATGCTACATGCGTTATCATTGGTAAAAAACAAAGGGTTGGTGATTATGTTTCTGAGTTCTACACAACTAAAATGTGGCAGAATACATATAGCTGGGGAATTGAGCCTGTCCAATGGATGAAGTTGTGGCCAAGTTTGAATAGGTTACCCGTGTTGCCACCAGGAAACAGGCTGAATAATCGTGGTAGGCCAAGTAACCATGCTAGGAAGAAAGGACTTTTTGAAACTTCCTCTTCTTCTAGTAAGACCAAGTTAACACGTGATCGGCGTATCATGACATGCTCAAACTGTTGGGAAGAAGGGCATACTAAGCTCTCTTGTGCAAATCCAAGTGTTGAGGGTCCAGCAAAAAAACCAAGGGGTCGCCCAAGAAAAGAACATCTCACTTTGGTATATTTCCCCTTGTCTTTAGTAGCTATGTTGTACCCTATTTGGTTTTTTTTATACATTGTATTTGTTCTATTGACATAGGAAGGACAATCATACGGATCACAAGGGGGAGCATCACAAGGATCACAACTAGGACCATCTCAAGGATCACAAGTAGGACCATCACATGGAGCAGCATGATGTAAGGACGTCCGGGATTCTCTTGATCATCTAAGAAAATTTCTCTTACAATGTAAGGTTGAAGTTTTACGATGTATACATCTAAGACGCAAGAGAATTATGCATCTTCTCATTTTGAAATTTTCTTTATCACAAAGACAAGTTATTTCTTACACTTACAGATTAACCAAATCCGAAAGTCAAGTAACAAGTTCATAACAAACACAATAGCCATGGAAATTTTCCAAAAGACAAAAAGACAAAATAAGAACACACTAGTAATCAATGGAAAATTTCTTCTCCTTACTCATCATAATGTGGTAGAAAATGACAATAGCCATGAAGCAAAGACACACAACAACAATCCTTTTAATGATTATCCACTTGCGGAGTTCGGTTTTGTTCGACATTAGCTCTTCTTTCATGTCTTGAATATCACCCTTCAAAAGCTCCACCACATATTTCAGCTTGCGCACTTCAGTTTCAATGATTCCAACCTTTGGTAATGCATCTTCAACCTCCTCAAGCATCACTTCTTTTACCCATTTAAACAGGTGATCCTATTGTACGAACAACCGAAATGGTATAAATTTAAAAAAACCAAAATTTATGGAGGAATGGAGGATATGATTGATCACGATACTTACATCTTTTTCGTTACACAACGGAAGAAAGGCCATCATGGATTCTCTTGCGTCTTAGATGTATACATCGTAACCTCACATCCATAAACACACTTCGATGGAAATCCATGTTTTTCAAATGTGTTTACGCTCAGTTGTTCAGAACTTGAACTCATCTCCTATAATCGACCAAATCATCGAATGAAGAAAACAATTCAGATAAATGTTGAGTAGCTACTCCAGTAAGATATGTAAATTCTCCACATTGAACAAATTAACAACACAACAAAAAAAAAACAGATTATGAACCTTGACTCGCCGGCTCAACTTCGTCGGAATAGGTAGAGGGGAGGTACGACAGAATTTGCCGGCGGAGACAGCGACAGACAATCTTAGAGGAAGACGACGCCTGGTAATCGGAGATGAAGCGGAGAGGAGAGGAGAATCGAAGAACTCGATTTCACGATTTAGAGATTTTGCTTTGGGAAATTGGGGGTTTTGTCTGATTTTTTTTTTTTTAACATAACGCTAAACGGCGATTAACGCTACTAAATTTTGTTAACGTTGACTAACATCGGTGCTAAATTGACTCAGTCAACATTAGTTCGTATTTATTTTGGCTTGTTTCACAGTTTGTGTGTTTTTTAGTTTCAAATGAAGAGTTTGTTATTTAAATAGCCATTTTCCCTTAGTAGATCTCCCGTTTTGAGTTTTGGGAGAATGACCAGATTCTTTGTTCGAATCTTACTAGCACAGCGAAGATGGGACTAATTTACCTTGATCCATGGTAATTGGTCCAAAAAGACTATGGGCCTAAACAATGAAAAAATTATATATTCACATGTAGCACAAAAGACTGGTTTTCTAAAAATCTAAGCTTCTCTAGTTATTAAAAAAAAAAAAATCAAATTCATAGGTATTAATGTATTATAGAAGACTTGTTCTAAGGCCTCAAGAGAGTATCCATCACAATTTCAAAACAAAAAAAAATGATGCCTTTTGTTATAATCACTGACGTGAGATGCGGAGGTTGTAGACGTCAAACTTGACTGAGTAAGACAAATTATACAAAAGTCAACAGGTGACGTGGAAAGTTCGTATAGAGGAATATACGGATTGTTGCTAACAATAATTTATAAGTTAACCAAAAAACAATCATTTCTATAAACAGCAAACCGCAAACTTTACCGGCCGGACATAAGACTGAGAAGATCTTCGTTTTGGAAGTTTCCGACGTCCCAATTTCCAGTTGACGAAAAAAGAGTGGATAAAGCAACCACAATGTATCTCATGCTCGGCCGTAGCTGCGCATTCTCTTGCGTACAAGCTCTCCCTAATTCCGCCATCTAAACCACGAAAACATAAAATCATCACATTGCTTGGTTTAGCTTTAACCAGGTTTTACAATTAGCTGTGTCCACTCCTTTTTGGTTCGATTTACCGAGTTTTCAGATTTTCTCGGTTTATAAATTGTAGAAGCCGATTGAAATTACCATTTGGCTCGGTCTGGATTCGGTTACTATTCGTTTTGTACGATTTTGGTTTGGTTAAACCGGATTGGTCACCCTAACTAGAATGACAAAAAGGATTTGGGAACCGTAAGAGAGATTACCTTGTATACCGAATCAAAGGGATAGTTATCCCCAAGCCTCGGGTCGATAATCTTGCGTAGTGCTTCTTCCTTGTCGGTCTCCTTGAATAATTCTTCGAACTGCATAATAAAGAAAGAAAGCAAATGTTAAGTGACCTACATGTCTTGAATTAGAAAGACGAAATGCTGAAGAAGCAAAAAAAAATACTAACCACACCAACGAGGCCTCTGAATTCACCACTGGATTGGTTCAATTTGACAACCGCGGCTTTCGCAGAAATCAATTCGTAAAGTACAACTCCAAATGCATATACATCTACTTTTGCAGACACCTCTCCATAAACAATCCTGCAGTTACATATTTATCCCCTTACTATAGCCATGTAACTAACTATATACAATCAATCTATGATATGTAGAGAGAAATGAGATCGAGTTCTTTACTCAGGTGCCATGTAGCCAAATGTACCCATTGCACCACGTGTCGCTGAGCTTCCAACTTCTGTCAGTTTTGTTAAACCGAAATCAGCGACCTGTAACACGGAAGTGACTCAGAACCGTGACAAAGCAAAAAACTATTTTTTTTCTTTCTTTTCTTCAGAATTTTACACCTTTGATTGGGAATGAGAAATTGAGAATCACCTTTGCTCGGAAGCTCTCGTCTATCAATATATTGGCAGATTTAATGTCCCTGTGAACATAAACCGGAACCGTGTGCTCGTGGATATATTCTAAACCTCTAGCTGAATCTAGCGCAATCTGCACTCTCTTAGTCCACGGTAGCGGATCTCGTCCTGGTTACATATAAACTCCTTAGTTTCTATTATTGATAGCAACTTTCAACTTATTAGTACTTCAAAAAGTGATACTTTTTTTTGGGGGGACTCTATATCATGTGTACCTGATCCATGCAAATGTTGTCCAAGGTTGCCATTCTCAACAAATTCATAGATCAAGAAAAGAGATCCTTCAACACAATAACCAATCAGACGAACCTGCACGAAAAAAATAGTTTTTTATCTGATCAAGAAGATCTTGATCTGATCTCAGCTATTTCTTCAGAGAATACAAAAGGGCTTTACCAGGTTAACATGATGTACACGCGTTAAGACTTTTAGCTCCGCCAAAAACTGTTTCGATGCCTCCATGTCCATCTTCTTGATTGCAGCTTTCTATACATGAACGGATACACAGCAAATAATTTAAATGTTTCATGTGTAGCTTCAAAGAAGAAATCTACACTAAAGATTAAATAAATTAAAAAAAAAAGTCTCCGCTTACTTCTCCTCTCAGCTCTGCATAGTAAACAGCCCCAAAACCACCTTGCCCGATCTTAAAAGAAAGATTGAAATTATCAGTAGCCTTTGCGAGCTCCTCTAACGTAAACTCAACAGATTTGTCCACGCTTATGGCGGCAATGCCAAGAGAGGCTCTGGTACCAACCAAGTCGCCACTTTGGAGGCTAGTTGCAGAACCTAAAAGCAGGTTGACAAATTTAGTAAGCAAATTAAAGGAACATTAAAGTACATATATAAATCTGTTTGTATATGAATTATCACAAAATACCCTGATCAGCCTTAGAAGACAATGGGATAGAAGATGAAAGCAAACCATCCTTCGACTTGCTCTTTCGGTAAGCATAATATACGACAAACGAGACTAACAACAGAGCCACCAACACTCCTACACATATACCAGCAATAACTCCAGCACCAATACCACCTGCTTATGCAAAAGATATCAAAAACATTTTCTCAACCTCTCTCCCAAGTTTCTTCTTGCTTAGCAAGTCTACGTACTTCGTCATGAAGAATCATCAAAAGCTCAGAAATGGAGAGAAGAACCAACCTTGTTTACTACACAAACATAAAAAAAAAAAAAAAAAAAAAAGAGGAGAATACATCAGTTAATAGAAATCAAAGAAGCGAGAGATACAATGAAAACAACGAAAACACAACCTTGGTTTGAAACGTGGAAATGCACCGCTTGGATCTGCAAGAACAGAAGAATAGATAAAGAAACTTCGATTATCATTGTGTCACAATCATCCAAGATCAATCTATAAACTCTTAACTGCAGAATTTGTTCAATTCCTTCAAAAGTGAAAACATCTTACCTCTCCCCGGCACATACACAATCCCATTCCCTGATCTGAAATCGACACCAGGGTTATATCTCTGCAGAATCTCTGCCGGTACACCGGACGAGCTCGCGATCGAACTGAGACTATCCTCAGGACGAAGCGGGTAAGTGACGAACAACCCATAATCCTTGGAGACACTCTCATCTCCGCAAGAGCAATTCACCAACACTTTAAGCATCGCAGCGGGCGGGATATTAGTCGGCGGAAAAGTGTTCGTCGTCTGCAAGGAGTCGACCGTCGTCAGATTCGCGTAGTGTCTCTTCGCCACTTTGTTATAAGTATCTTCCGATTGGACACGGTATGTGAACGTGTGGGCTAGGAAATCGCCGTCTTGACATTCGCAAGGGAAAGGCACAAGAACCCTAGTACCCATCTGGATCAAATCTTTGTTCGTAATGTTACTGTACCTAAGGATCGGGTCGAAATTGACTTGATCGTAAGGCGCGACCGAGGAATTGAGGTTATCGTTGATGACGGAGAGGGTTGTTCCGTTTTCGATGTAGTAAGAGGCCAGAGCTAAATCGCAGCTTCCCCTGCACTTAGATTCGACGGCGAAGAACAGAGTCGATGGCGAGAAGAGAAAAAGAAGAAGAAGAAGAGAAGCAATTGGAATCCGTAGATTCATCGCCGGAGAGATACGAGCGAAATTCGGAAGCTCTTTGATTCGCAGAGGTCTCTGTGTGTTTTTCTCTTGTGCTCTGGGAGAGGAGGGTTTCAAAAGAGGAGAATGTTGACTAAATCGTCGTTGACTATTTTTCAACTCAGAGAATGATGATTAGATATTAATAATCAGCATTGTTAATCATTTGAAGATAGTCTTTAATTTCAATTTTAAGATCAATTAAAGCAACTTAGGCACTTATTAGCTGCTGGAATTTGGAAGTCTTTGGTCAAGATAATGTGAACGCATCATTATCCGAATTTTGGTTTAGAAAATACAGTTAGTAAATTAATTGATTTTTTAATTTATAAGAATTTCAAATAAGTTTTAGTTTTTAATTGACTTTTCTTCCTTTTTGAATTGTATTAGCTTCTTTTTTGTATATAGAATACTGGAAACATCTGGCACCATCATTTGATAATATCACTAGATAATTATACTATAACATTCTCAATTTGATCTCAAAGATTTAATTAAAAAATAATTATACAAGTCGTCTCTCAAGATTCAAGAACCATCCCTATTGTTTCTTACAGTACATATGTTGCCCATTCCTCTTTATGAACCGATAGAAGAAGAAAGATCAAAGCAACTGAAAGATGTAAACCCAGAAATCGAATAAAAAAAAAATTTGTTAAAAAAGAGTATTCACTGATGAGAATTGAGATACTTCACATACTCCTCTCTTGTTGATCACTTTCGAAAATCTTCTGGGTAGCCTCAAGAAAACCGATCCAGATTACTCCAACAACTCAAACCCCAATCTTTATCGTTATCATTTGAAGTATAAAGCTGATAAAAACAGAGCAGAAACCGCAGCCATTTGTTCACCTACCCTGTGGAATCAGAGCCGCTTGCAAGATTGACCGAGGACACAAATCTTGGGACCAGCACCGCCTCGTCGGTCTTTGATGTCGCCAAATCTTCCAACCGCTTCCATGTTCTTTCCCGTTCCGCTTTAACCTCTGTTTCATTCTCTTCTTCCGCTTGGAATTTGGCTAAACACTCATCGAAGAGAACTTGGTCAATGTCGCAGAATACTTTCCTCACGTTTAGAGTCAGGCTCTGAACTGCTTGGTTCCAATGTCCACGCGTGTTTCTCTCCAGGGCTGGGAAGACTATAGGCATTATCACTTTATGGTTCTGCGTGATCAGGTTTCTTATGTGATCGTTGTTCCATAAAAACAATGCTCTCTCAGCAACCTGACAAACAAAAGTAAGATTTTTTTTTCAAGAGTGAAATTTTTAAGTTATGATAAACCAAAAGACTCGAACCTGAAAATGTGAACTGTTGAGGCATCGGGCAATTTGTCGGAATAAAGGGACCGTACAGCGTTGAAACTCTGCGGCTTGAGTTGCTTCCAACACTTCTTCTAACTCCCCAAGAAACATTACTTCCTTTGAGCTGTTAGTCACAGGCCAGTATTTTAGAAGGCCTCTGATTACGGTATCAGCGAGCTTGAAGTCTTTCTCCACAAACTGAACTATGCAATAAGAAAGCTGTTGGTGATAGACCGATGCACATTTAGGCTTGTGGAGAGGAATCAAGGCTCGCACAAGGAAGAGCTTGTGCTCTTCTTTTAAAGGCAAAGCAAACCCATTGATTATACTTCCAAGAATCTCGAGCAACTCTGCAATGCCATTGTGCTTTTCAGTCTCGGAAATGAATCTGTAGAAGATATTGTTTATAGCCTTTCTGATATAGGGTCGATGCACCATGAACTTCCCGTACACCCGGTGCAGGATAGTTTTTAGATATTCTCTCTCCCTTTGATCTTCAGAATCGAACAAGTCTAACAGCTTCAAGACGAAGGAATGGTCAATATATCTCTTTGCAAGCTTTGCGTCAGTCATGGGAGAAGCCACGAATCTGAGCAGAATCTCATACACAACTTGAATATGAGGCCAAGCTGGCTCCAACGAAGGCTCCTCGTCGTCCATATCATGCATTTCCAGAACTTTATTCTCGTGATTCGCAGAAGGAAATGTTCTAAACAGATTCACCGCTACCATCTTCGTGAGCTCTTGCATAGCAACTTCATTAAACTTCACACCAACTGACGCGACATAATCAACGAGCTCGAGCAGTGTCTGCCGCTTAATCTCTTTCTCTTTAAGATTCTTCGATGGGTCACTAAAGTCAAACACAACACAGCACATACTCAACTTCCCGATAAAGAGATTAGGTTTCTCCGAGATAGAAACATCTCTAAAGCTTGGTAAAGCCTCATATACCCCAGAAGGTGGGAACGGTCCAGCTTGAATCTTCCCTTGATTGGTCCTGTTAGAGGTTAATGAGTTAGGAGCGAGAGTCCCATTTGGTACACGTGAACCCGAGGCTGATGGTTTCGAAGAAGGTTTCGAGATACCACTACTCGAATTCGGGGCGTAATAGGAGTTTACCCCTCCTTCACCATTCGAGTCATTGTGCAATGATTTCGAAGGCTTTCTGGGCAATTTCCCAAATATCTGTTTGATCATATCAAAACTATGGCACACAAAAACGCTACTCTCGCTCTACAAGAATCAAAGCTAAAATCAGCTCTGAGTAGGTCAAAAAGTCTCGCACTTTAATATCTAAGCATAACCAGATTCGCCTTCTGAGTGAAACCCTAATCTCAGTTCATCGAACAAGCTTGAACCCTGAACCCAAAATCACACGAATTAAGATCAAAGCAAGCAAATCTAAGAAATGAATCAAGAGGAGAAAAGCTTACATTCAGCAGATGAGTAAGAGAGAGAGATCTAAGCAACCCGAGAAAGGGAATCAAAGAAACCCTGAAAAAAATATAAGCTTTAGCAAGAAGGATCCGGTGATAAACACTGTAACAAAAAAAAAGACTGCTCCTTTCTCGCCCAAATTGAATCGAGCGAGAGAGAGAAAGCAGAAGGTAGGAGAAGAAAGGGGGGAAAAGGCAAACGAAATCCAGACAGGAAAAAAAAAAAAAAAATCTGTAAGAAAAGAGATCAAAAATAGAAGAAATAAGAAACTAATCGTCCCTCCTTATCCCTCTCCACGGGTTTTTACAGTAAATCCATTTACACTTATCATCTGAATCGAATAACAACCTGAAACATCCAGATATTTTCAATATTAAATGTTTGTTCTTTATCACAACAAAAGAAAAGGAGAACAGAGAGAAAAAAAAAAAAAAATTCAATAACATGGACACGCACGGTTTTGACAGAATGGCAGGTGAGTCAAAAAAACCTCAAAGTAAACGGAGAACTAATTGGTCAATTCTTGAAATGATCCAATAAAGATTCTTTTTTTTTTTAATTGACGATTAAAAATTTAAAACTTATGTATGACTCTAAGAAAGTATACCGTATTTGATTAGAATCAAGGAAAACAAATCGTTGACCGATGGTCCGAGTCAAAAATGAGGGTCAAACACTTCAAGACTAGCCTAGAGAAAGAAAAAAGTCAACAAAATTCTTTCTGGATGATATTTACCAAATGTAACTAAAGAATTTGATCTTATGTACTTAGTATTTCTGGATGAGGACAGAGTTGGAGATGCCAGCCTTCTCGATGGTCTGGTCAAAGTCAGGCAGCGGTTTAGGAGGAAACCCCATGATGAATTGGTAGTCTTTGGAGCCATCGGACGTCTCTAACGGTATGGTGAGTATTGAACCGGGAGACAATGCGTGTGCCGTCCGCTAATCTGAGCTGGATCGAGGTTGTTGGCGCATCGGGGTCTACCACCAGGTCCGTTGATGGTGGCAGTGTAGTGGTCAGTGAGTCGGATGAAGCTGGTGGCTCAGTGGATGCAGAGTCTGATCCGGATAGAGTTTTTCCAACGCCGCGAAATGGAGTTGGAGTATTCGGTTTTGGTGACTCCTGTTGTTAAGATATAAGAACATGACCGGCAAAAACATTAGAGAAAGAGGAAAGAGACATATATATACATTGAAGTCTTCTTCTTGACGCCTGATGAGTTTGATACGACGACGGATGTTGTTATCCTCTTGATCGAGTTCACGTGGTGACTCCATTCTTTGTGCAGCCTGGCATCGACATGGAAAATATGTTATCCAAATGAATCAAGTAGAGAGATGAAAACGGCAAGAAGATATTGAATAAGTAACCTCGAGAAAGGTTGCATCTTCCGGGTTATCCAGCGTCTTTAACGGACCATCATCCACAGTGAAACCATTCCTCCAGATAGTTACAATGTGCGTGAGGTCGACCACTTGAGGTTGGTATCGAGCCTCATCTGAATCCTCACCTTTCTTAGGATCTAGCACGATCGTCCCACTAAAAACAGTAAACACATTCATACTCAAAACCTTTTTGTTCATCTAAAAGAAGAGACTTTTCTCTAATACAAGAATGTTAAGCAAGATTGAGGCCATTAAGCAAGACTGACCAAATCGCACAATTCTTTCGATTTTGGAGAAATTAACGAGTCGACGATTCAATTTCCTTCAGATTCCCAATGCAAAACAGAAATTTTGAACGATAATGAAGCTTGAAGAGAAAAAATTACATGTACTCCTGCGATTCGTCGGAATCGTTATCAGTTCCGCCGGAGATATCAGCGAGGGTACAGATTTTCCCGGCGAGTTCCCGACGTTTAGAAAAAGGGTTTCCATCACGAGATGGATACCGTAACCGCGACGGAGACGACTCCGACGGAATGTAATCGGAAGAGTCACCAGACGGAGAATGAGATGAAACAGGGATATTGATTCGAAAATTCGAAGAGGGAGTTCGAGCAGCGAGGATTCGATTTGACTCGGCGGCGGCGTCAGCGGCGGCGGCGGCGTCAGCGACGTTGTTTTCAGTGAAGGCCGAGACGGCAGCGTCGAGATCCCATTGATGAGTTTCAAGAAATGATTTAGCTTCTTCTCTCGACGAAGACGTGGTCTCAACAAAGGAGCTGATCAATCTCTCCTTTATCTCCGTCTCCGGAAACGGAAACGGCGAGGTATCATCCATCGGAAGAGACGTTTCTTCCCGAATCTTTCTTTCGTCCTTGTCTTCTCAAACTCACCGGTAAAAAAAGATTCCGTTTATAAAAAGTCAGTATCCTCTAAAATGAACGAAACGCGGCGTTTTATAGCATTCTTTGAATGAGGCAAAAACAAACATTATGAATGTTTCAAATTTTACAAAAATATACAATCCAAACCATATAGTATTTCTTCTATTTCATACACACAATATACTAAAAACAAAATGAAAATCTTCAAAGCAATAACAAGAAAATGGAAGAAAGCTTCTAAGTAAGACAAATCTCTGGTTTTAAGGAAAGTCCTTAAGCTCAAACTCAGATTTCTCTTTCTCCTTCTCCTTCTCCACTGAATCATCAATCCCAACACTAATCACATCACCTTTATACTGATGCCTCATTGCAAACACAAGAAAGACCAAGAAATTCAATGCTCCCAAGACAACAAGTAACCAGTAGAAGTAGTTCAATCTCGCTTTGTTAAGGTTGCTTCTTAGCCAGCCCCTGTGCGTTACCTTATCCACAAGCGAAACAAGCAAGCTACTCACAAAGAATCCCATCGAAATCGTGCTGAGAAACAATCCGGTGCTCATCGATTTCATCCTCTCTGGTGATTCTCTTATGAAGAACTCAAGCTGTCCAACGTAGGCAAACGCTTCACCTGCACCAACCAAGAAATACTGTGGAATCAACCAAAACGCGCTTATCTTTGTACCGTTTGAAACCGCTGCCTCGCGTCTATTGTTCTCTATAACCGCAGCTACCGCCATCGCAGCCATTGAGAACACAAGCCCTACTCCGATTCTCTGAAGACTGGTGATTCCTTGAGGTTTCTTTGTGATCCTTCTTGTTAAAGGCACAAAGACTCTCTCGTTAAGGGAAGTGAAGAGAAGGATTGTGAGGATGAGGAAAGCAGAGTAGGATCCTGAAGGAACAGTGAAAGACCCGAGTTTTCGCTCCATAAAAGTGGCTTGTTCGACCGTGAAAGTCGTCATTTGGGAGTAAATCGTCCAGAAGAGAATGTTTGTTGCCCAAATGGGAATCAATTTCACAACTAGTTTCACCTCTTCGACCTGTGTAACCGTCGAAACGATCCACGGATCCTTATCTTTAAACTCTTTCGAACTAGGAGAGCTCTCGTCTATGACAATCGCGGCTTTGTCTAGACACTTTAGCCTCTCTGTATGTGGAACCGTTGTGTTGTCATAACCGTTTAAAAGACTCGGATGTGCAGGGTAACTCTGTTTTCTTTTCTTCCAAGCCAAGAAACCAACTCTCCATATAACAGTAAAAGGGCTTCCTTTAGGTTTCTTGAAACGGTACCGTTTGGTTCCACAGAGCAGAACCACGGCCGCAACCACCATAGTCGCGGCCGAGATCCCGTAACCCCATCCTCTCCCGACGTTGTCCTGAACGTAAACCAGAGCAATCACGGCGAAGAGAGATCCGACACTGATTGAGAAATAGAATCTGTTGAAGAAGAAAATCATCTGTTTCTCTTCTTTCGGGTCACTCGTGTCGAATTGGTCAGACCCGAAACCAGAGACGTTGGATTTGATTCCTCCTCCGCCTAGAGCTATGGTGTAGAGAGCGACGTAGAGAAGAGCTAACTGGTGTCCGCTTGCTTCTATGCACTGATGGTGAAGTCTCCTGAAATCGTCACATGGTGGTGGTCTCATGCTCGAGATGGTTGTAGCCACCGTCAATAGCAACACTCCCTGTTGTAACAGATGTAAAGAGTCAGAGCTAGAATATTATCGAGCCAATCGAGATATAACGACATGGTTTAGGATTTTACCAGAGCTGTGACAGAGGCTGAGATTGCGACCATCCTGTAGCGACCGAGTTTGGCGTCAGCCAAGAAACCACCGAGAAGTCCTAAGAGGTTGAGTGTTCCCATGAAATTGGTGACTATGGTCGCTGATTTTGCCGATGAGATGTGTAAATCTCCGACAAGGTACGTCACTAGATTCATTGATATGCCCATCACGCATATTCTCTCTGATAGCTCACTACCTTCACATTTAGTAAAAAGAGAGAGGCGCTTAGAACTCGAGGAAAAATTTAGTTAAAAGAAAAAACAGAGGAGCTTGCAAAAAACAGAGGAAAAATTTACTTTAAAGAAAAAAACAGAGGAGCTTAGAAACAGAGTAGATTTTAGTTTTCGTATGATTTGGAGGTTGGAAATTGTACCTAAGATTAAACCGGCGCCTAACCATCCACCGGTTTTGGACTTGTCCGGTGGATTTCCTCTGTAGTCGACGGCTTCTTCCGAGCCATCCTTTGCTCCATGCGATGACACATGAACCTTTAGAGACAATCAAAACCATTAAGACAGAAAACAGAGTCAACAAAAAAACAGAGACAAAGAACTTTAACTCACCATTGCTTATTGAGCAGTGAGAATATTGAGAGACAGAGAGAAGAAAGAGTAGTAGAGTGGGTTATAAGGAGAGATGATGAAGATGGTGGAGGTTGTGGCGATAAGGGTTTTGACACTTTAGTTTGTCCTTTGATTTATCTAACTCCAACAAAACAAAAGAAGAAATGAGAGGAGATTCGATTCAATGGTCATGTGAAGAGAGATGGGGACTGATTGGGTCTTTTTTAAAATGTGGCTTTGCTTTCTGTGTGGTTCTTCATAGATGATCAGATCTAAACGAACACAGACGCATGAGACAACACAGCAGTGTGATTTCATTATCTTGTGACAGTGACATGTGTTTATTTCATGTGGTTGCAAGGTTTTTCAGCTTCTTTGTAATTCCCCATGACGACCCCTCTATTACTCTCTTTTGTCCTTTTATACCCTTTTCTTGTGGTTAGAAGAGTTTTTTTTTCTTTTAGCTTTCTTTGCAATTCCCCATGTCCTCTTCTCCTTCAACAAATCTCTTACTCACAAAACCAAATATTCATACATGTACCTACCATTCAAATTGTTTTAGTTTTAAAGATTTTACACTTGGAAACATATTATTTGTGTGTATATCATGTGTACCACACAAGTGTCAAGTGTTTTACTGGATACACACAAAATTTCAAGATAAGTCTGAAGTCTCACATGTATGTTGTTTAACATTTGGGACAATGTGACTTGTTAAGCATTATAGTGAGTACTATCGTTTTCTCTAACATTTGGGACAATGTGACTTGTTAAACATTATAGTAAGTACTATCGTTTCAATATCACATGGTTCAAAAACTTGTTTTTTTCTTTTTTGGATTACCAGAAGGTTCTGGGCCGAAACCCGTAATAGTTCCGTTCACTCGATCCTGTTCAAAACTTGCTAAAAACTGTTCTTTAATATCAAATGCAAAACGACCGGCTATCAAATATTTTATCAGAGATGTTGTGCTAGGGCAAAACCTCATAGATCAGTTTTTTATATTTGATTTTAAAAAATATGTTTTCGTCGGCATAAGATTTAATCCATTGGAGCCAAGCAACCAGACTTAACCCGAAAACCCGCCATTTTTTTATGCAACTTGGTCTGCGAATTTTCGGGTTATATACAATTACAAACATGGCCAAAAAGGGCAAGCTAGCTAAATCAGGATCAGACTGTATCGGGCTAGGCCGGTTTTGTGATCACAAAATCTCTAACAGTACACTTCAATTTTATATAACAAAATGTTGAATCATTTGGAGCTCGGCCTACAATGGACTTGATTTTCAGTTTCTAGGGTTTGTAAGAGTAAGATCCAGAATAAGCTACTGTTTTTAACTTTTAACAATAATACAAGGTTTCAGGTGACACGTGAGAATTGCGCATTCGAAAGCATTGCAACAAGCAAAGCGAGAGGTGTAAACTAAAAACATATTTTTCCCCCTTTAATAAGTAACAAAAAAATCTATGATCGAAAGTGACTAAATAATGGTGAATTGACAAGTAAAATAGTCCCCGAGATGGAGGAATATATTTACTTTGATAGAGAGCACTGATTAAAAAGCTGCACATGTTGATGAGTTGATTCCTCTAACATGAAATGATGTTACCAACATTAGTCAAATTACATTTAAAACTAAAAGCATGAAATATAAATTTGCTCCAATAAAGTGGAGGTTTAAGGTACAATACTACAAGTTGCATTCTCTCTTTGTGGACGTCATGATGATTTTTTTCACCGAACAATCGCTCTTCATAAACGTTAGCATTGGCCCTACTAAATTATTAATGTGCCCACGTCCATACTAATAATTATAAAGTAGTATAAGTTAAAATAAATAAATAAAATGGGACAATTTTTTCTGATAGTTTTGAGTAGCGATGGGAATAAAAACCGAACCGAACCGAACTGAAATTTTGTAAATTCGGTTATGGTTCTGTTATTTTTGGTAGGATTTAAAATTAATTTCGGTTCTTGGTTCGGTTCGGTTCGGTTAGGCCGAACCGATCGGTTAACCGAACTTTAAAAAAATAAAAAAATTAAAGTTTTTTTTTTGAATTTTTTCGAAAATAACAGAAAATACCCGACAATAACCGAACTACCCGAACCGAATTACCCGAAAATAACCGAATTACCCGAAAATAACCGAATTACCCGACCCGAATTACACGAAAATAACCGAAATAACCAAAAATAACCGAAAGTATCCGAATTAAACTGAATTTTGGTTATTTTCGGTTATAAAAAAAATAACCGAACTACCCAATAACCGAACCGAACCAAACCGATATTTTATTCGGTTATTTTCGACAAAAATTTTGAAAACCGAACTAACCGAATTATCCGAACCGAATTACCCGAACTAACCGAATTTCCAGCCCTAGTTTTGAGGCTGAATTGTTTTCTAGAAACCAAAGGATCCTGAATTCCATGGACTATATTCAAATCATTTTAAAAGTTTTTCTATTATTTTTGTGCTCGCCGCCATGAGACTTCAAAATTCGTGAACAAGAATTTAATATTTTTAAAATAAATATTTGTTTAACCAAGTGAACTACAATTACACTCGATACAGTGAATTTTTTGTTCCGTGTTCTTATAATAGATTCCGGAACTTACATATATTGTACTCTTCTTTAGTTGTTTTGGTATCTGATTCTAGTTTTATTGGGTTGGTTAAGTAATTGAGATGATTTAGGGTTTAGTCTTTCCAAACATTTCAATAGTTTCTCAAACCTTTTGGAAAAAGGTTTTTCTTTTGTCAATGTTTTGGAAAAAGGTTAGTGATTCTAATCAAGATTTCATTATTTTATTTTTTTAACGTGCAATTATTAAGGTTATGTGGGTCAATCCCACTACCCACATAGCAAAACCATAGCCAATTCAACACGTAGTCGAATAATTGAATCGGATATGTTATACTAACGCTGATGGATATTCTAAAGATTTGATATTTTCTTTGCGAAAAACATATATTCCATGTGGGATGATCGCATAAAAGCCCCAACTCATACAACCCTAATTATTTCTCTCCAAACTATTTATTTCTTCGTTAAACTCCTAAACTTATAATTTTTAACTCTAAACCACCTAAACTATTTTACTCTGCTTAATTCCACCTCTCTAATCAAAATCATAAAACCAGACCCGTTTTTGAAAAAAACCCGACCCATTTTGAAAAAAAAAATGGAGTTTAAGTAAACGAAAACACGTTAAATAAACAGTGATTGCCCATAATAAAAAACCCGATCGGACTTGAAAAAACCGACCTATTTTTTTATAAAAAAACGGAGTTTAATAAACGAAAACGCGTTTAATAAACAGTGATTGTCCATAATAAAAAAACTCGATCCGACTTGAAAAAACCCGACCCATTTTTTGCAGTTGATTCAACTTTCTAGCGTTATTCTGGGGATGTTTGGTTCTCAGGTTTTGTGTTTGAAAAAACCCGACCCGTTATTGCCCATAATAAAAAAAACCCAATCCGACTTGCCCATAACCCGACATGTCATCATCTGCTACACGGGTCGGGTTTTTTCAAGTCGGATCCGGTTTTTTATTATGCAATTTTATTAAACGCGTTTTCGTTTACTTAAACTCCGTGTTTTTAAAAAAAAACGGGTCGGGTTTTTCAAATCGGATCAGGTTTTTTATTATGGGCAATCATTGTTTATTAAACGGGTTTTCGTTTACTTAAACTCCGTTTTTTATAAGGGTCGGGTTTTTTCAAGTCGGATCGGATTTTTTATTATGGCAATCACTGTTTATTAAACGCGTTTTCGTTTACTTAAACTCCGTTTTTTTCAAGTCGGATCGGGATTTTTATTATGGGTAATCACTGTTTATTTAACGTATTTTCGTTTACTTAAACTCCGTTTTTTTTTTCAAAAACGGGTCGGATTTTTTCAAGTCGGATCGGGTTTTTTTTTTTTTCAAAATGGGTCGAGTTTTTTTTCAAAAACGGGTCTGGTTTTATGATTTTGATTAAAGAGGTGGAATTAAGCAGAGTAAAATAGTTTATGTGGTTTAGAGTTGAAAATTATAAATTTTGAGGTTTAATGAAGAAGTAAATAGTTTGGGGAAAATAATTAGGGTTGTATGAGTAGGAGGGTTTTAGGCAGTCATCCCTTCTATCTTTGCTAGGAACTTCGTATCAATTATACGATAAGATATAATCCAAAAATCCAATTATTCAAAAAAAAAAAAATCTCGTAAATCTTAACATGACATAGTAGTAGAGTCCTAACAAAAACATTGATTATTCTTATTTCGAAGAGACCCGAATCTATAGGTCTACAAATTTAATATTATAGTGAGATTTTGTTAAAGATGTAATTAGAAGTTAGAACCATCACATCGAGAAAACATGTTAGGAATCTCACGTCGTCAATAAAATTAAACCTAATATGATATATAAATATAGGGAACATATGCTAATACAATTATTCTCAATTTATTTTAAATTAAAAATAAAGCTTTGAACTTTGAATCTTTCATAAAAGTTTACCGTTAAGTTTAAGTTTGAATTGAAATTGGAATTGAAATTATAAACTACTAAGAAGAAAACAATTATCAGCTACTTCTCAATTTATTTAACGTAATATTTCAAAGAAATTAAACAAGATTTAAAAAAAAATGGCATTCGAAAAATAATATAGTTTGTAGATCACATCAAAAATGGCTGTGATCAGTTGATCCGGACTCTAGACGACTGAAGTCACAAACAAATCTCCATACTTGGTTTTTATTGTATAAATGCGGTAATATGACATTTTAGAAAAAAAGTTAAGTGGTTTTTAACTGTATAAAATAGAAACTGAGAGATTTCATCACTATGAAAAAAGTGTGCTTTCCATCATTTATTTTACATATTTGCATTAGTTATAAATGATGTAAAAAATTTTACATCGCTTAAATAAGTGACTCTGAAAGTGTTGATACAAATATTTACATCAGTTGTGAAAATATTTTACATCAGTTTAAGCAACTGATATACATATTTTATGTAAATATTTGCATCGATTATTGTAATCAATGTTAATTTTTGTCGGTTGCAAAAATAATGTTAAAAGATTTGAATCAATTAATATAAATGATGGTAATATTATATTATAATTATCAACTTTAAAATATGTATAATAATTTAAAATTAGTACTAACTTTTATAAATTATTTTAATATTAATTTATAAATTATTTCACAAATAATTTATTTATTTTTATCTAGGATAACACGTTAATATTGGTTTTTTAGAATCTGTAGATAAATTGTAGTTATTTATAAGAAACAAAACTTCTCACTTCCTTCCTTAGTTATCGATATGGGACAAACATCAAAAATAATTAAAAGTATATTTAATTAATTGAAAATTTATTAACATCATTTTTTTATTGATGTAATATTTGTATCATTTTTTAAATGATGTTAACAAAAAACTATAGATGCATCGATTATCTAATTGATGTGCATTCATATTTTTGTATCACTCCTCGTATAGTGATTCAAATTAATAAAAACTTGTATCATTGAATCGATATTAAATTAACTAATAGTAAAATCAGTTATCATAACTGATGTTAAACTTTTTTATATCAATTGCTAATAAATGATTCAAAATAATATCATTATACAATTTAAGTGATGTAATTCACACCTTTTTTTTTTGTAGTGCATCATCAACTTAAAATAGAAACCAAACAAAATAACACACCAAAAAGATGATTATTTTGGGAATCTATGCCATTGCCAACTTTGGATTCCAAAAGGAAAATAATAAAGCTACAATAATGCGACGATAAGAAAATCTTGAATGATATATTTTGAAACCACATTTGCCCCACCCCTTTTCTTTTCTTTTTTAGCTCCATGCATGGTGATATATATCAATATATAAAAATCTTGCTTGGTTTCTCACAATAAACATTCCTGGCTCCATCATATTGCTAGTATATACAGTCCCTCAAAATAAACATTTATGCTTTCTTACAAAAATGTGGCGAGTGATCACATGAAGCCCAAAACACAAAAAAATATTCAGCTAAAA
Source organism: Eutrema heterophyllum (assembly GCA_002933915.1). Classification (NCBI taxonomy): domain Eukaryota; kingdom Viridiplantae; phylum Streptophyta; class Magnoliopsida; order Brassicales; family Brassicaceae; genus Eutrema; species Eutrema heterophyllum. The sequence goes on along the minus strand of PKMM01009407.1, from coordinate 116,312 downwards.
TCAGAGGAAACCCATAAGATAATATTTAAACATTTTACGAATAAAAGTAATGTAAAATGATATTTTATCAATAACTCACACACGTGTTATAACCAGATAAATTATCTCAATAAAAATAGAAAATTTCATAATTACAAAACAATGGCAACACGTGTAAAATTTTCCAATCTTAGAAAGAAAATTAAGTTATATACTTTCCATGAAAAAAGTGATACTATCAAATTCTTCGAATCTTTATGGAGAGCTACTCAAGAGAATTCACAGGTCACTTTAACGACTAGATTAATGACTTGATTAACGTATGTGAATGATACAAGTAATTAAGATTCATACTCTTGTACGTATATAATGAATGAATAATGAATACAAGTAAGATTAACAGAAGAAACAAAAAGTAAGACTATCTCTCTATAACGTATTTATATTTTCTTAACCTTAAAATAATTGACATATATTTATTCTTTCTAATTCCCTAACTGCAATTTTGACCGTCTAAAATTTTGTCTAAATCTATATATGATAAACGTACATGTGCATTGTATCGGGTTACCAAATGCAAATTGTACCTGTCAATACAAGTTAATTCTGACCTAATATCATTTTTTCCGAGTTATGCTCCAAAATAAATAAATAAAATGAAGATTAAATGAAAATCCGTTTCCGTAATTATTTCGTGTATACAACTTGTTCACGTAATCTCTAAGCTCTTGTCAGCCGTGCCTATGTAGTTAAGTTGGAAACATTGGCCTACGGGCCTATTTTTTTAAAGAAAATTGAAGGCCTATTAATTTAGTAGAATATATAAGTTTTGTTATTAAAATTAGAAACTAATTAAAGATTGATTTAACCAATAAAAATTTAGGGTATAATTGCAATAGCCGCTTAAACAAACACACGAATACACCAGATCTCTTCAGCTTCCTTCTTCATCGATAAACTTTGAGTTCTTCTTACAACCATAACATAATCATCCAACGGTATTTCAATATTTGATAATTACTATTTACTAATTATTCTTTCATTGTAATTTTGTCTTTTGTCCTAATTTAGTAATTTGTTGTAACTCTCTTTTTTGTCTAGTTCCACAGATATCTCCGAACAATTTCAAAAAACCATTGTGTGGATATGAAAAAAGAAAACTAAAACAGAAAAAACAAGAAAGAGAGAAATCTCAAGCTAATGCTTTATTCAGGTACTTCAAAAAACCTAAAACTCTTGATAAATCTGTAGAAAGAAGTGATGAGCATCATGATATTTCTGGAGATAGAGTAGAGAATGCGAATGCAGTGAATGAAGGTAACTTAAATGAGAAAGAGGATGTGAATACAGTGTATGAGGAGAATTGGAATGAAAACGTGGATGTAGTGAATGAGGTGAATGAGGAGGGCTTGAAAGAAAAAGAGGATGAAGATGAGGATAAAAATGTATATGAAACAGGTGTTGATCTGATGGAGCATTGTGGACTTTTGGATATGTATGATCCTGGAAACTGGAAAAGCATAAAGAAATGATGGAATGAATAGAGAGATTTTATGGTTGTCCAAGGTCCGAAAAAAAGACTACCGGTTGATTATAAATTTCCAAAAGATAGAGTTAAGAGGCACTTCTCACATATTTATTACAAAAGAGAAATGAGTGATGGAAAAAAACAAGATCGGCGTTGGCTAGTTTACTCAAAAGCATTGGACAAAATTTTCTGTTTTTGTTGCAAGTTGTTCAATGAGCGTGACAATGGTCAATTGGCATCTACAGGGTTCAGCGATTGGAGAACTGTTTTGAAAAGGCTTAGAGAGCATGAATCTGGTCGGGAACGCATTGTGTGCATGAATCAATGGGTGGAATTAGAACTTAGGCTACAAAAAAATAAGACCATTGATAAACATGCTCAAGATAAAATGAATAAGGAGAGAATTCATTGGAGGCAGGTGTTGCTTAGAATAATTCATGTTGTCAAGACACTTGCTAAACAAAACCTAGCGTTTCGTGGAAGCAATGAAAGGATTGGAGAAGATGGCAATGGGAACTTTTTAAGTTTTATTGAGATGCTTGCTGATTTTGATCTTGTAATGATTGAGCATCTTAGAAGGTTTAAAGAAGGTGAAACTCGTTATCATTATCTCAGCAACAAAATTCAGAATGAGTTGATTGCTTTGTTAGCTAATGAGATTAAAGCTACGATTATCAAGAAAATTCAAGGTGCAAAGTTCTTCTCTGTCATTTTGGACTGTACTCCAGATATTAGCCATCATGAACAAATGATTGTTGTCATTCGGTGTGTAGATGTTTCAGCCACTTCACCTAAAGTCGAAGAATTCTTCTTATCATTTTTGAAAGTTGATGATACAATTGGAGAAGGATTTTTTTGTGAACTTCAAGATGTGTTGACTGCTTTTGATTTGAAAATTGATGATGTGAGGGGGCAAAGCTACGATAATGGCTCGAATATGAAGGGAAAACACAAAGGAATGCAAAAAAGATTACTTGAGGTTAATCCTAGGGCATTTTATACACCTTGTGGTTACAGTCTTAATCTTGCTCTTTGTGATATAGCCAGCACTTCTTCAAAAGCAATTTCGTTTTTTGGTATTATTCAACAAACTTATTGCTTCTTTGCTGCTTCTAATAAGCGGTGGAAGATATTTGAAGATAGGGTGGGAGGCCTAACACTCAAGCCTTTGTCTCAGACTCGTTGGGAAAGTCATGTTGAAAGTGAGGCAATACGATTTCAAACTCCTAAAATTATGGAGGCTTTAGATTACATTGATGAGAATAGTAATGATCCGCAAGAGCATAGCGATGCTGAGTGTCTTGCAACAAGTGAAACACATGGAATTGGAAATTTTGAGTTCTTGGTTTCCATGGTTATTTGGTATAATCTTCTTTTTGCTGTGAACATTGTCAGTAAGATTTTGCAATCAGAAGACATGGATATTGATCTTGCTATCTCTCAACTGAAGGGGCTGGTTTCTTATTTTCAAAAGTACATAGATTCAGGTTTCGAGCAAGCAAAGTTGGAAGCTACAAAAATTGCAGATTCTATGGAGATTGAGGTTGTATTTAAAAAAAAAAGTAAAACGTATCATTAGAAGGAAACAACATTATGGTGAGGAATCTCAGAAAGATGAGGGAAATGTGGTATTATCTCCCGATTAGAGCTTTAAAGTTGATTACTTCATCCAAATTATGGATCAAGCACTCTACTCGCTTAAGACGAGATTTGAACAGTTTCAGAGGTATGAACAAATATTTGGCTTTTTGTTTGATTTGAAGAAATTGTGTGCAGCAAGTGATGATACTTTGATGGCTTCTTGTATCAAACTTGAAGATTATCTAACACATGAGAATCATTCAGATGTTGTTGGTAATGATCTCTTTCATGAGCTAAAATTGCGAAGAGAAGCTATACCAGGTTTTACTAAGAGGCTCATTGGTGTTAGACTTTCTGAAGAACATTGATGAGATGTATCCAAATTCATGTATCGCTTATCGAGTATTATTGGCGATTCCAGTTTCAGTTGCATCTGCTGAAAGAAGTTTTTCAAAGTTGAAGTTGATAAAATCTTATCTTCGTTCGAGTATGTCACAAGAAATATTGAGTGACTTGGCTATCTTGTCTATCGAAAGAGAGTTGATTAAAAGTGTTGACTTTGAAAACTTGGTTAGTGATTTTGTTGGGAAGAAGGGAAGAAAAATTATGTTTTAAATTTGTTACTTTTTTTTTTATTCATTTATTTAGGATGATGATTGTTATTATTGGTTTTATATGAATTTAAGACTATGATAGTTATTTTATATTCAATATGATTTGGATTGGTTTTATATGGATTTGGGACATAAAACTTTTTTTTTTTTTTTTTAAGTTTGTTTACGGGCTCCAAACCTCTGGGCATGGCTCTCGCTCTTGTCGCCGACCACAACTCTTTATTGTTGAGCTTGTCTTGGCATGTGTTTGTGGGCAACGTGAAACTTCTGTTCCAATCATATACAATATTAATAGATAGACATGTATATATATACAATAAGATACTGACACGTTTAGATTTTTTCGGAAATTTCGATCATGTATATATCTCAATTTGGTTGTCCAAAAAGTATATTTCAGAATTTCCGCTATAAAGTTGTTTTATCAAAATATAAATTAAAAAAATAATCAAAATGGGTTGTAAGGGAAAACTTCTTTCTATCTTTTTTTTTCTTTTTTTTGGGCAACTCTTCTATCTTTTTTTTCTATTGACAAAAAAAAGAGAAAGAAGTTTTTTTCTTTTTGTTTGGTCTATTCAGTCGCGAAGGGATTATATTACTCATGGACCCACTGAAAAAGCCCATTTTGTCTGCATACAAAAATGGGTCTTATAGTTTTCTTGCTTAATTTTAGCCGCTTGTTTCTTTTTAAGGTAAATGGATATATGAGCATATTTTATTATATAAAACTAGATTAGGAGTTGCATAAACGCGGATTTATAATTTAATATTTTATAACTCGTGAAAAAAATAAAAAATAAAATGAAATTATCTATGAAAATAAATAATATATAAATTTAGAAATGAATTTTCAGATGAAATAATATATATATTGAAGGTAGAATTTGGTGGAGTAGATAGTAAATAGCTTTGGAAACGATTATTTGATTTTTGATTTTTTGTTATGCAATTTATCAAATTGTTTATATAGAGGTGAAAAGTTAAATTTTTATTTTTAGTATTGGTAATGAAGTGTTTAATTTCATCAATTTAAATGGAAAAACTAAAGAAATTTTTTTTCTTTTTTTATTAACTTTGACTTTTAGGATAAATTTAAATTTTTGTATTTTTTTGTTTTTGTTAAGTAACATTACCTTTTAAGATTATGAATCGTTTATCAATTTTTTTTAAAAAAAAATTTCCTTTTTTTATTAATCGGCATTTTATCGATTTAATTTTTTCCATTATTAATTTTTGATTTTTCTTTTTTTATTAACTTTGGCATTTAAGATAAATTTACATTTTTTTTTTTTAGTAACTTTATCTTTCGATTATAGATTTAGTAAACTTTTGGAAATTGTTTTACACATGTTAGAATCTGATCGATTGACTTGACATGTGTCGTGATCATGTGAGTTAGCAACTTTGAAACATTCAACTTTATATAATAAGATTTGAATGTTTCAAAATTAGTAATTCACCAGATCGTGACACGTGTCGTGTCAATCGATCCGATTTTAACATATCTAAAAAGATTTTCCAATTAAATTTTGCCACATAATTTTAATAATAATAAAAATAAAAAAAATTATAATCAATTACTAATCTTAAAAGGTAAAGTTACTAAACGAAAAAAGGAAAAAGAACAAATGTAAATTTATTCTAAAATCAAAAGTTAATAGGAAAAAGGAAAAGCTAAAAAATCAGAAAAAAATATAATTGATTCATAATCCTATAAGTTAAAGTTACTAAACAAGAATAAAATTGAAAATTTAAATTTAAATTTATCATAAAATGCAAAATTAATAAAATTAAATATAATAAATATAATTCAAATAGAAATAGGAAAAACTAAATATTTGGAAACATGTGAAAAATTAATTGGAAACTATATAATAGAAAAAATATTCAAAATAACTAAATAATTGTTAGTCTTCTAGGCTTTTCTACATGTGAGTGATTTCGTATTGATGTTCTCGATCTTATTTTGTTTATTTTTACGGGTGATTTCACTTTTTCGTTTTTATGTTTTTTTCACGAATTATAAAATTTAAATTATAAACTCCGCGTATACGCGAGGCCTAATCTAATGATTACATATATTTGTATTGTTTTATTTTTAAAAGTATTTTAATTTCTTCAAAATAAATGATTTTAATTTCAGGAAAATAAATTATCTTGTCTGGCTTCATCTTACTAATGATTAATAATGTAAAATTCGATTGACTCAATATTTGTTTACTGATGTCTCATTTTGCTATCTGTAACTTTTATAGGTCACTCACTCGTCGTAACAAATTAGCATGCTGTAGAGCTTTTGAATTCTCATTTCTCACATATATAAAATGCTCACTTAAACTTAAACATTCGTGCAATAATCTTTATTCTTTAGGAAAGATGGTGAAGCTCTTATGATCTTATCTAAGTTGCTGATATCACTAGCTCGTAAGTTGTTCTAAATTCGAATCGACTGATAAAAAAACACTTAAAGACTTCCTTGTAGATAAAAGATTCTGATCTTTCAACCACATATATAAAATGCTACAATTCATTAATTTATGCTTGTATAATACGACACGTAATAGTAAATTAGTGCTCTAACAAAAACAGAAAGCACCAAACATCATGGGTAAAAACACAAGAAAAGGAATTCTTTGTGGCTGCGTGGACGGTCATTGGATCTGACTTTATAGTTGCGGTGCAGTCATTCTTCTCAAACGGTTACATGCCAAAAGGAGTAAACGCAACTATTCTAACTCTCATTTCGAAAAAAACAGACGCTGCAACAATAAAGGACTATCGACGTATTGCCTGCTGCAATTTACTCTACAAGGTGGTTTCGAAAATCTTAGCTAATCGCTTAAAGAAGTTGCTTCCAACGGCGACGCTACCAAATCAGAGTGCATTCATTAAAGGTAGACTCTTGCTAGAAAATGTCCTCCTTGCAACAGAACTAGTAAAGCAATATCACAAAGACTCGATCTCCGCTAGAAGCGCACTCAAATTGGATATCACGAAAGCTTTCGACACTATAAGGTGGGATTTTATAATCAAATCGCTTGAAGATATGAGACTTCCTGTTTTGTTCATATCTTGGATTCACAGCTGTATATCATCGGCATCATTCTCCGTCTGCTTCAACGGTGAGCTTAAGGGTTTTTTCACAAGCACAAGAGGAATACGCCAGGGTTGCTCACTATCACCCTATCTTTTCGTCATCGCCATTAACGCCCTCTCACAGCGTTTAAACGAGGCGGCAAGAGAGGGAAAAATTGGATATCATCCTCTATGCAGTCAGATAAGTTTAACTCATCTCAGTTTTGCGGATGACATGCTAGTATTCATGGACAGAACAGCGGAGTCTCTCCGTAACACGATGGAATTACTCAGTGATTTTGAAAGAGATTCGGGTTGGCCATAAACGCAACCAAATCATCTCTATTTATGGCTGGGAAAACAAAAGACAACCTAAAAGACACGGCGCAACTTCTGGGAATTCCATTAGAAAAGCTTCCGATCTGTTACCTGGGCCTTCCACTCACAATGAAAAGCATGACTCGAACCGATTACGAGCCTCTAATCGACAAGGTACGCTGCCGTCTTCTCTGCTAGTCAAGCAAAACTCTCTCTTTTGCAGGAAGACTGCAACTGATCCAATCTGTGATTACAAGTACCACAAATTTCTGGTGTTCGGCGTTTAAACTACTGAAGAGATGCTTAGAAAAAATTGAAAGCATGTGTGCAGCCTTTCTCTGGTCCGGGTCGCCCAATGAAACCTCCAAAGCAAAGGTTGCATGGGAGGAGGTTTGCTGCCCAAAAAGTGAAGGGGGTTTAGGGATAAGAAGATTGCAGGACTCATAAGTTGAGACCAATGGCAGAGGTTTTCATTAAACTAGAGGTACGTGATGGGAAAACGGTTTCATTTTGGTTTGACAACTGGCTTAATATCGGACCTCTTTTATCCATTGTGGGTGAAGCCGGGACTAGACTTATGGGTGTTCGATGAGCAGCAAAGGTTTCAGAGGCATGTGATCCTAACGGCTGGAAACTTCACAGAAACCGAAACACTGCGATACAAGTTATCATCGAAAACATTAAAAACAGATCACCTCCAACATCGGAATCGGGCGAAGATCACTACATGTGGAAACATGGAACATATATATATCAAGACTCGTACTCCTCGAAGAAGACATGGGACCAGATTTGCTCCCCACAGCGGACTGTAAATTGGCACAAGATCGTGTGGTTCAGACAAGCATTACCACGGCAAGCGTTCATCACATGGCTGACTGTGCGCAATAGATTATACGGGAGAACGGATGCGACAGTGGAACCAAATCCAGCCTTGTCTACTTTGCGGAGAGCCCAACGAGACAAGGGACCACATGTTCTTTGCATGTCCGTATTCATTCACGGTTTGGTCCTATCTCAGCTCGAGCATTCTTCAAACTCGGATAAATCCGGACTGGTCGATCACTATCTGTTCATTGACCCAAAACAGACTAAGCAAGCTCGAGTCACTACTGCTGCGACTTGTGTTTCAAGCGACTATCTATGAACTGTGGATGGAGAGGAATGGGAGAAGACATCTCACACGATCGCACACTCCCCTGCAGCTCGCAAAGAAGGTTCATAAGTGTGTCAGTAACATGATAGAATCTTTGAAACAGAAACAATGAGCGTAAGCAAGCTCTTCATTTGCTCTAGAACACCAAAAGTAACTAGATCGTCATCACATGACCGACACTCCTACTGCTCTGCTTTAAACTTTTACAATTACAATGCTCTGTTTTTTAGTTTAAACTCATTCATCTGTTTCCTAGAAACTTCGTTTGATTTTTTTTCACATGTTTTTCCTAAAACATTGTACTTTTTTTTGCTGATTAATAATATTACATTTCAACAAAAAAAAAAAAAAAAACACAAGAAAAGAAAAAGTAAAAAAAAAGAAAACCAATGTTTATAAGACAACATTGGTTAAAAAGGAGCAATCACATAGACAACGAAATAAACAGTCATCTTGGAATAAGGAAAAAAAATAGTGAAGAAATTGGATTATATTAGTTAAATGTAGATATGATTAATATCAATAATGATTCTCAGGAATGCTTTCTAACGTAGGCCTCCAATTTACATCACATAGTTCTTTTTCTTCTTCTTCATAAGCCCTGGAGATGTTTCTGCCATTATCTTTGAGGACATGAATTAAGTGTTGAACGGAGTTGATACCTTTCTTGTGACCCAAGATTTGTCTAAGTTCTTCTTTTGTCACCACAACTTTAATCCTTACCACCTTAGATTCTCCATTTGTTGATCTGTTACTCTCTTCTTCCAAGCTACTACTCACTTTACCTTCTTCCAATAACTCAACCGGCGGCTCGGGTTTGAGATCGTCTTTCTCTTTTCCGGCAAGGCCATTGTGGTATCTCAGGCAGTTCCCCATTGATATGTCGATGTATTGAATAATGTAAGATAAAGAGGGACATGAGATCGTGAGGGTTTGTGTATATATATACAGTTGAGAAGGAGAGAGAGAGCACATGAGAGAAGCGATTTATGCGCCGGAGCTATTGCAATGACTAAGTGAGGTCTGAATCTTTATTTTTATTGGTGTCGTAATTATTATCTTAGATGTTCTGTCACAACACGGTATACATTTTATATAAGTATGCAAACTATATATAATCATTCACATCGGTGGATTGTTCTTTTATCATGTATTTTGTCTTTTGTATTTTAGCATATCGTTCTATTTAATGTTAATAGTTAACGGTGATTAATGTTTCTTAAACGATACTTAAGGTTGACTAAAGTAATACCTAAATTGGTCATGTCAATACAAATTTGTGTGTTTTTTGCTTATTAAAAAAATCTATATTTTTTTTGACGAAAACGCGTTAATTAATTATTTTAACGATCGTTTTCATCTCATTTTAAAAATTTTACTAATGCAAATTGATGTGTCATGCTTGCGTCAGCAAAATTAACCAGTTCAAAATCTAATAGTGAGGTTTCTTTTTGCTTCCGTTCAACATTATTGAAGCTATTGAAGCTAACAATGGCCTTTTGATTCTGTGGTTGTCTTTTAATCTCTAACTAGTTCAAAAACTAATTTTCCCTGTCCTAATCTTAAATTAAATATCGTAGCTTAATTATAGTATTATTTAGTTAGGTACTTGATATATTTTGATATTAATGTACTTATACACATGTGAACGTAGTACAGGTTAGGTAGGTCTTGCAAACTCACTACTCTTTTTTTAATTATTAATTTTTTCCAATTCAAAAATTTGGGCCCAACTAATCTATTACTAATAAAAGTTTTAGTTATAGATCTCTAAAACTGTCCACATCAGATTTTAAACGACCAATAATATCATTTCACATCAACGTTCAAAATTAAAAAAAATTCTAAATTAAGTCCTTTATTTAGAACTTTATCCAAATTTGGTTTCAACAGTTTAATCACATATTTTCAGCCAATTTTTTTTTCGGCTGAAAATATGATTAAACTATTGATTATACCTACATATTTCTTTTATGAATTCACAAACTCTTAAATTTTTTTGAAGACAAGGTCAAATTTCTTGAAGAAAACTCAAAAAAGTATTGCAGACCATGAAATTTTTGACTTGATAGATGGTTGCATTTTCATAGTTTCACTATTTTATCTCATAGAGTTTTGTGACAACACATCCTCAACATTATCATTGTATTTATCGCAATCTCCAATATTCTACATGTTGTGACAATATCATCTAGTTGTTTTGGTAAAATAATTTGTGGAAAACGGGTTATAACGACTAAGTGACTTAGCATCCGGAAAACGAGATGGATCCACTAAATATGGGGTTTGTGAGGCTATTTGTAGTGAAGAAAGTGAAAAATGTGAGAACTTTAGGGTGATTCCGGCCAAAAAGTAGTCGGAAACAGAGTATAAAACCGATTCAGGGAATATCGGAGAGGGTTTTTCGTGTTTGGAGAGAAAATAGAGAAGTGAGGAAATTAGGTCAAATGACTATGTGTGAGTGTGTAAGTGAGTGAATGTATGTCCCCTGCTCTCGGGGAGCGCATATGACTTTTATAGAGTATACTTGCCCCGGATTGTATATCGGGTCGTATTTCCGTAATCCGGGTCGAACGGGTGGATGCTCTGAGCTGGCTCTTTGTACGTCGTATTAAAGTGTTTTTCTGTGTCTATACTTGTCTATTAGTGGCTATAACTTGCACCGAGTTGTCCTTGCTCTGTGCCTCGTGGGTCTGGCGCCGTGTGGTCTGCTCGTCCCATACTGCACGCCTCTCGAAATTCCTTGTCATGTCGCTTTCGTCTGTCCCTTACTCTGAAACCACGTAGCGTGAATCTTCAGCTATGTATTTGGGCGGGAATAGTTCGAATTGTAAAACATTCTCTATATAGGGAAAATAGTGAAAGACTCGTTTTCAATAAGTCTTTTTTATCTTCCCGATAACCTGGTACTCTTATCTTTCTAGGTATTTATACTTGGTTATCTGGGAGTCTTACATTCTCGGGTATCGCTACCCAGTTTATGTTGCCATCGTCAGAGAGTCAACATGTACCTGTATGGGCCACTCATCTCCTTACTTCCGCGCTCTCAAAGCAATCTGGCACGAGTTGGCGGGTTCAGGAAAATGCAACCCCTTTCCACTTTGGGACCACTCGACTCCTTACTTCCCGCTCCCGCTAATCGAGAACCGTTTTGGGAGAAGGTGCAGTGGTGGTTCGTTTCCCTGTCCTAACATGTCATATGGTTTGACCACCTAGCCTCGTAACCGCACCCCCTCTAAGTGGCACGTTTTTATGTCAAATGGTTGTCTAATCTATAGTGACACGTCGTACAACCTGTCTTATCATATTCAAAGGTTCGACCACCTAGCCTCGTAACCGCATTCTCTCGAGGTGATGCGCCTTTAAGTCAAGTGGCCGTTTTAGCCTAGTATGACATGTGTCACTCTCTGATTCGCCGATCCAAAGAAAAATTATTTATCCCAATAGTTAACAATATTTTGGTTGATTATGATAAAAAAAAAAAAAAAAAAATTCTAAGGTATCTATTTGGAATAAAAAAGTATGGTGAAAACTGTAAAGTATATATCCATCAAAAAAAAATTAAAAATTAAAAACACATACAAACCCGTCGTATAAAATTAGATTTTGTCAAATTAATGATTTCAAGACCAAATCAAATCGTTTTCAAGAAATACCAAATCAAACCCAACCCTGTAACGACCGATCTCATTTCATAATAGACCCCTCCATTTATCAATAAAGGAAATGCCATGGAATTTAAAAATATGAAAGCGGCTTAGATTAACAAATTTATACTCCAAACTAACAAATATTCCTATGTGCATTTGTTAACTTTTTTCTTATAAACAATATTGATTGACGTATATTGTGGTTTTTGAAAATGGGCCATGCATCGCTTATTACGAAGAAAGAAAAATGGAGGTCGAAACGCGGAAAAGAGCTGACAATTCGTAAAAAGAGTCTCACATGGGGGTTTGGTGTCAATTTCACAATTATTATCATGGCACTTTAGAGCTCGTTGCATGTGAAATACAAATATGGCGCATCCATTAATTCCATATATACATCGTCTGAGGCCTTGAATGTACGACGCAAGAAAAGCGGGATAAGGAGTGGGACAAAATTTTATCCCAAACAAAATAAAGATAAACAAAAAAAATAATAGAGACGGTACATATTTTCTCGAGGACCGCACATGAAAATGAAAAGAGAGTGATGAGGTGTGTTTTAGGTGCGGTCTATTTTTTTTTTCTTTTCAAAATTCAAAAAAAATTACAAAAAAATTATATGGATAAATTTTATGAACTTATACGTTATTAGCTGGACAAAAAAATTGGTTTATTGAAATGTTAAAAAATAAATAATCAAAGTTTAATAATTATTATACTCGCACCGCACTTGTGATATTCACCATTCAAATATTATCCCGCACCGCTTGTTTCTCACTATCCGCACTAGTTCCGCATTGTGCGTTTTTCCCGCACGAACCGCACTTAAACCGCACCGCACCCCTTAATCCGTTTGTCCCGCACCGCCCAATCCGCTGTCACCATTCGAAACATGAGTCTTTTTTATGGCTTTGAAATAGTTTAGTTATTTTTCCGTAGTTTATAGTGTTGTTTTTATGTTGTATTTTCTCCGTGTTGTAATCGTTCCATCTGTTTTTAATAGAATATCTTTTGACAAAAAAAAAAAAGTAAATAACATGATATTTAGCTATTAGATTGTCGTTTCGAGCCATGGGCAGATATCAAAGATGATTAAAAATTTGTTTAAGTTTAAGATCATGGTTTATGTAAAACATACAAAGACTGAATTAATTTAATCTACTCGTTAAAACGCTTATAGTAATATTATAAATTCATTATAATAAGTAAATTGATTAAATTATTACCCATGAATTTTTCATAAATGATAAATATTTAAGAAAATCAATAAATGCTATAATAATAGCTTGTATTTATGGATACAAATAAATTGACAAAACAATACATGATATACGTGACATGTGGATGGTGACAGCTTGTGTTATTTCTACCCATATTAGATCAGATAAACACCATTTTAGATTTCTTATTCCCTTCCATTTCTTGTAAATATTTTTTTTGAATAATAAATTGAAAAAAAAAACGGATAAATAAGACTTTTCGTCCATATTTGGGCCTTAAAAGTAATTTCTTTTGGAGAACTCCGTGTGTCTAGAGCCAAGATGGGCTTACATTAAATTATGTGAATGGGTTTTTTGGGGGGGGGGGGGCAACCCAGAATTTATTATGCATTTGTTGGAAGTAGTTTTTTGAAAAAATGTGATGCTTATTTGTCTTATTCCATATAGTCCACTGCCGAAGAAGACTCCAAAAAGTGGGATTTTTTCTAGAGAAAATTTGATTTAATATTCTAAAAAAAATTGAAAACTAACCTCTGTTTTAAAAAATTTGAAAACTAACTTTTTATTAGGTAAAAGAAAACAGTTATACCAACATGAATTTTGATAATTTACAAATACAACAAAATATTTATTTTGGATTCTTAATTTTCAGAATAAAATATATGGTATCAACTTTTTATAATCTATGTATTAAATTAACTTTGCCTAAATGATTTCTCAATCAACATTGCAACAAACAATTTTATGATCCAAAAATCAGTTTACTTAGACAACGGGCTATTCAAATTCCCTAAAATCATTCTATCGTTTGTTCCACGAAAAATTATAATATGGTAGAAATGAGAAGTTCATACATCTTATAGGATAAGCTCATCAAAAGAGCTCAATTTTGTGTTTCCAACACTGAACCCTTTCTCAATAAAAAAAACACCGAACTAATCAAAGGAATAATAAATCAATCTATAAGATTCCTTTGGATATCATAGAACAAACGGTTAGACCATCTCCATCGCACAAATAATTAAGTGTCTTAAAATTAAAAAATATTAAATCTCAGCAAAACAGTAAAGATCTGAGCAAAATTGTGTCTTCCGCAAGACCATGTGTCTTTCCAAAAGTGATGACATGTCGCGACATGATTCTTCGCGACAATAAAAAATTAAATTTTTTTTTTTTTTTAAATAAAAAAAAAAATTAAAGCGGAAGACACCCATCACCAGTGTCTCCGCTGCAGATGTTCTTAGAGTTTTGGCTGATTCTCTCAGCTCCACGCATGATCTTCTTGCAATTTTCATGCCGAGGCCTGAGCTTAAACTCTCTCAGCTTCAAATGAGGGTCTTTTATATCGATGTTACTGTATATATCTCTTGCAGGTAAAACATGCTTGTGCCAAAAATCTTGTTAGTGAATATACCAAAAGATACAGTAACATCGATTATGTTAGAAATGGTGGTGAATTACAACTGCTCATTTCCTTTCAACATAATCTATAGAAGAATCTAAGCTTTGCATTTTTAGATTAATCGAAAACAATAAAATTAAATTTAAAAACAATTTATGTTTGATATATCTAAGGTATTTTGGTAATTTTAAATGTAAAAAGGTTAGTTTTCAAACTTTTTAAAGCAGATGTTAGTTTTCAAAATATATAATTTTTTGGAATATTAAACCAAATTAATCTCCTTTTTCTTTCTCTTTTTACTAAAAGCGGGACTGTTTTTAATATTCTAAAAGCGGGACAATTACCGCTTTTTTTCCTCCTGAAATAATGGCTTTAAAAACTTTTTAAGTTTTTTTGGGGCTGAATTAGCTTAGTAAAAATATTGGAAAGAAAAATGAAGAAAATGGTATTTAGATGACTAACAAAGAATAGAAAAAATGGACGAAAATGTTACTATTTAAGTATGTGAAGAAAAATAGTGAATATTATACTATTTCTAGCAGACATGTGTACTTATTGCAAGAGAACTATATTATATGAATAGAATAGAGTAATGTACTATTCTATTAACATAGAATATAGTAGAATACTATACTATTTATCATACATTTTATTGATTCTACTATATTTCAGAATTGAGTTTAATTTTCTATTATATTGTTAACTTTTTGGGATTAAAGTTTAAAATTTAGGGTTTATGATTTAATTTTAGATATTTTGTTAAGTTATAAAATTATTTTGGTAAATAGTATAAATTAGCATACTATTATATGGATTTCATCTAAATAGTATAGTATTTTGCTGTTGGGAGAGAGTAAAAGAAGAAAAATATTGGAGAAATGAGAAAAACATAATTAAAGAGGAGATGGATAATCTCTACCGGAAGGGGAAACAAGTGAAGAAGAAGGAGAGAAGAAAAAAAAAGGTGGAGAAGAAATCGTGAGGGAGAGAGAGAAGAATGAAGGAAAAAAATAGGATTGAAATCTGTGTTATTGTGTAATAGAGGTATTTTAGAATATATTATAAATTATATAGAGAATATTATGGTTAATTATTTTTTTGGTTATTTGGTTATTTGGTTAATTATGATTTTTTTTTATTGTCATAGACTCATAACACATAATTTTCCTTTTTTTTGTTTATAACTTGTTTTTAAGCGTTTTGTTAACTTTAAAGTTTAACGGTTTGATATATCATGGTTTTTACTTCTTTTTGACCATGATATAGGTCTTGTTTTTAGAGTCTTTCTAGTGTTTTTGTAGTTTTTTAGTGTCTTTTCAGATTTTAGTCACGTTTGAAGCATAATTGGAGATATTGGAGCATTTTGGAGTTGAGGGTCGATTTCATAGTCCTTGTGTCGATCGACACCACTTGGTATCGATCGACACCGACTGCAGGAAAAGAAAGACACGTGATTTTTGAGAATCTGAAGAAACTGCACATTGGTCCAGAAGACTTTAATAATTACAAGAAGCCCCAAAACGTGTTTTAGCATTATAATTAGGTTTTTCAGCCACTTTTAAAGAGGAGAGCTTTATTGGATTCTTCAGACTTTGAGAGAAATTTGTTACAGGGTTTTTGGGAGACGATTCTGAACCCCTTTGTTTCTTATTGATTTCTTCTATGCAATTATATTCATCGATGATTTCTGTTCCATTAATCATGTCTGAGTATATCCACTTTAGGTTTAGAGTTTTCTCATAAAGGATTTCATTGAGTGCTGGTAATTGATTGGTTATGATTCATAATCTGAATTAGTTCTTCACCTTAGGTTGTTCTCAAAGCTAATTCTAGGTTGACGAATCTGGAACTTAGATCTTAGGTTAATCGATTAGGCACGACAGTGCAATTGATAATCTAACAGAACTTAGGGTGAGCAAAATAGCTATCCGCAAAGAGATTTGGTTTAGTTGTTTTGTGAACATATCAAACATGAACTTTAAAGTTGGTTTAGATCTTTAGGATTTGCAAAGATATTTGGGATTCTGGGATTTAGATTTAGATAATTCTCGCAACGACAGTTGGTTAATTATAACTTAGTGATTTGAGTTCAAGAACCGTGCATAACCTGAATCCTGACTGATTGGTTATCTGCATTCTCTGATTTCCTGAGAAACACCCTGGACCTATATTCTCTTCATCGAATTTAATCAACTCTTTTATTGTTTATTGCTTTCTGTTTCAACTGAATTGCTTAGCTTAATTTGAAACTAATTGATATATTGTGTGATTTTCTTGAATCTTTGTGGTTCGACCCCTACTATACTGCAGCTACAGCTTTAGTATTTTTAGGGTATTACTTTTGAGCTTATCAAAATTTGGCGCCGTTGCCGGGGACTATATTAGAGATTATATAGAGAATATTATGGTCAATTATTTTTTTGGTTATTTGGTTAATTATGATTTTTTTTATTGTCATAGACTCATAACACCTAATTTCCCTTTCTTTTTTTTTTTTTGTAACTTGTTTTTAAGCGTTTTGTTAACTTTAAGGTTTAACGGTTTAAGCAATCTTTTGAAAATAGAACCGGATCGATCCAACTAGGAATCAAGAAAATCATTATTACGTTGAATGATATAATGAAAACTCCATTTTTCACCTTTAATATATTGTATTGTATATTAAAAATGTGTAAAATGTTGGATTTAAAATTTAACACCATGAATACGAAATATATAAATTCCAAATTCTAGTAACATACCAAGTGTCGATAGTATTACTTGTCGTTATTATCTTTCGAAACAAAGTTATGCAACATAAGTCAGAACTTTGCGTGAGAAGGACTTCGACCATGATAGAAGCTGTATGGATTTTGGAGACATAATTGTCTTTTAGCATATGTAAATGGATCAGTCAAACATAGTCCAATTCAAAAAATAAAATTTCTGTAAGAAAATTCAAATTATGCATATAAATTAAGGCTTATTATTTTTTTTTAAAGTATTTCATCATACTAAAGATATCTTTAATAAAAAAATTGAACATGTATTATATCTCAGTAACACAAGGCCGTAAATATTTGGATATTCTGCTCATATTTTCATCAAAAGAACACTCTTCCATGCATCTCGGATTAACTCTCCCAGCAAAGAATCATTCGTTTGAAGGGTTAGGTTCCAAGTGGGAAACTCGTCTAATTAAATGTTGGTTCTGACATCATAAATGACCACCTTACTATGTTGGTTGGGGTTAGTTTCAGCAAAAATTCCATCATTTTAAAACTGTCCACACATTGCTTTTTGTGGTCGATATATGGAAACGTGGTAGTTGTAGAAACAAGACTAGAAGGAGGGATCATTTCCTCACAGAGGCTAACATTCTGATGATGTCTACGTAATATTTTTGACATTTTTGTGTATCCTATATTATGAAGTTTTTTTTTTTTTGTATCGTATAGATTACCATTGCAACATTTTATTTCATAGAATTTCACGTTGGAAATGTTAGTTTTTGAGATTTAGTTGTCTTTCTTATAAGGAGTCGTTGGAGATTAAGCTATTTGTTATACTGTAAAACTATTTGTTGGCATGTATAAAATCGTATCTAAGGAATATTTTAACAAAATGTTGGGTTTCTTTGGTAATTTCTTACCACAACGGTAAAAGCATTCGTTTCCTTGCCTCCACCAACATAACAAATTTTCAATAAAACAGAATAATTCGTTTCCTATCACTTGGTTAAAGCCAGAAATAAAGGCAAGATGTGTACTCCCATGTAGACCATAGAACTAGCGCTCGGAATAAAAACCGAACCGAGCTAACCGAACCAAACCGAACCGAAATTTTGTAAATTCGGTTATGGTTCGGTTATTTTTTGTAGGATTTAAAATTATTTCGGTTCTCGGTTCGGTTTGGTTCGGTTCGACCGAACCGATCGGTTAACCGAACTTTGAAAAAAAAAATATTAAAGTTTTTTTGTTGAATTTTTTTGAAAATAACAGAAAATACCCGACAATAACCGAACTACCCGAACCGAATTACCCGAAAATAACCGAATTACCCGAAAATAACCGAACTACCCGACCCGAATTACCCGAAAATAACCGAAAATAACCGAAACTATCCGAATTAAACTGAATTTCGGTTATTTTCGGTTATAAAAAAAATAACCGAACTACCCGATAACCGAACCGAACCGATATTTTATTCGGTTATTTTCGGCAAGATTTTTGAAAACCGAACTAACCGAAAAACCGAATTACCCGAACTAACCGAATTCCCAGCCCTACATAGAACCATTGAGGAACGATTGTTTTTGGAATCGTATCCTTCTTTTTTTTTCTTTCTGTCAAGCCGTATTTGGAACTGTATCCATAAATATATTTTTCTCTTTTGTTCAACAAGTATCCATATATAACCTTTCCTTGCTGATTTACTCTACAAATTCAACCAGTAGAGCGGGAGCCTCAATATGTAATTTGCGAAAGAAAAAAAAATTATATGTAAAGAAAAAAATGACGTGGACTACTAAACTAGCACTAAAGTCTTTTTTACCAATGACGTCTCAAAAAAAAAAATCTACTTGGTACAAAAAAAAAAAAAGACTTTAGTGCTAGTTTAGTAGTCCACGTCGATATGATGTCTCATTAACAAACAAACAAAAAAGAAAACATCCTCAAGCGAGAATCACGAGTATATTTATAGCCGCCACTAAGCCACCCACCAAAAGGTCTAACACTACACTACACACACCACACGCATCCTCAAGCGAGAATCGAATAGCAAATCTCCGGCTTCTTCATGGACTCGTCTCAAAACGACGGCGTAAACCAACCGCTTCTCCAGCCACACGCCGATGGAACGGAATCAATAAACGGCGAGCTAGAGAGAGTGCTTTCCGACGTCGAAACTCCGCTCTTTCGCCGCCTTCGTAAAGCCACGATGATTGAATCGAAGCTGCTCTTCAAGCTTGCTGCTCCCGCCGTCATCGTCTACATGATAAACTACTTCATGTCTATGTCCACTCAAATCTTCTCCGGCCACCTCGGAAACCTCGAACTCGCCGCCGCTTCTCTTGGAAACACCGGAATCCAAGTCTTCGCCTACGGTCTCATGGTATGTCGCAATCCGAAACAATCTGTTGATTCTTGTTTTGCATGTTTCTTGAATTCGAAATTTTTGGAAATCTTTAGCTAGGAATGGGGAGTGCGGTGGAGACGCTGTGTGGGCAAGCTTTCGGAGGTAGAAAATACGAGATGCTCGGCGTTTATCTCCAGAGATCCACGGTATTGCTCAGCCTCACCGGCGTTCTCCTCACATTAATCTACGTCTTCTCCGAGCCGATTCTTCTTTTCCTCGGCGAATCGCCGGAAATCGCTTCCGCCGCGTCTCTTTACGTCTACGGTCTAATCCCTCAGATCTTCGCCTACGCCGTAAACTTCCCGATTCAGAAATTCCTCCAGTCGCAAAGCATTGTGGCTCCGAGCGCTTACATTGCAACCGCCACGCTCTTCGTCCACCTTCTCCTAAGCTGGCTCGCTGTTTACAAGCTCGGGATGGGGCTACTCGGAGCGTCGCTCGTGCTCAGCCTCTCGTGGTGGATTATTGTGGTGGCTCAGTTTGTTTACATCGTGACGAGCGAGAGGTGTCGTGAGACGTGGCAAGGATTCAGTGTGCAGGCGTTCTCGGGTTTACCGAGTTTCTTCAAACTCTCCGCCGCCTCCGCCGTGATGCTCTGCCTTGAGACTTGGTATTTTCAGATCATTGTTCTCCTCGCCGGACTTCTCGAGAACCCGGAACTTGCTCTCGACTCTCTCTCCATTTGGTAAGTCTTTTCTAATATATTTCTTTGAAAAAATAATATTTGACTTGAAAATGATATTTTACCTAATGTAGTTATAATAAACTGAAAGTAATAGATCGATGTTCTAGTTATAACTAGAAAATAAAAAATATATAAAGAAAATATAATTTCCTTGTAAAACAAATTTGACTTGTTTTCTCACCAAACAGATTAAGCCAGCCAATTTAGAGCATCCACATCCGTAGACACTTTAGGAGAGTGTCTTAAGAATTAAATATTAATTTTTTAATAGAATTTAATTAAATAATTAAATCTTAATTTTTTAAAAAAAATTGGACAAATAAAAAGAAGACACGTATGAATATGGTGTCTCAGATTTTTTTGCTGAGCGTCTCGCAGGAGACCACCCTCTCCTCCTATTTTTTCACTCTTATTTGCTTTTTCAATTTTTTTAGTTTTTTAATACATAGACACCCAAGTCGAGATAATTTTTTTATTTTTTTTTTGTTGGTAAAAAGAATTCTTTTTTTTATTGTTAAAAAAGTCGAGATAGAATTCTCTTCCTTTTTGACCCAAAAAAAATTCTCTTCCTTTATAATATAATACTCCATATCTCTCGATTCTATATGTAAAAGTGAAACGCTTAAAGTTTCTATAATGTCGTATAAACACAAGCTAAATGGGTTGATAGATATATATTAGCTTGGTTTTTTACGATATTATATATTCCCTCTGTTCAGTTTTATAAGATTTTTTCAGTTTTATAAGATTTTTTGGCTAAAAATGCGCATATTTAAGAATTTTTTTTTTTTTACAAAAATATTATTTAATATTTTAATTTAAAATATTTAACCAATCATAAAAAATACTACAGAATATAAATGATCATAAATATTGAATACATTTAATTTTTACATAGAATTTTACAAAACATCAAATAAAATAAAACAAAAAAAATATTCTAAAACATCTTATAAATTGGGACAGAGAGTAATTACTTTCTTTTTTGTGCTTCAGCATGACAATTGCAGGTTGGGTTTTCATGATATCTGTTGGATTCAATGCAGCAATAAGGTCTGTTTGGTCCACGTACAAACTCCCAACTTCTTTTCCTTTATTTCAAATATCCTATCCAATTTATGACTCGCCAGAAATACATGGATTCTTACATTTTGCACACTTAAATAAGCTAAATCACACTGAACCCTGAGCCTTTTTTTCCAATTAAATTTGAGTGATTGTGTAAAAAGTTGGTGTTATTGATATTTGATCCAGTGTAAGAGTGAGTAATGAACTTGGAGCTGGGAACCCTAAATCAGCAGCGTTTTCTGTAATCATCGTCAACATTTATTCGTTAATCACAAGTGTGATCTTAGCCATTGTCATTTTGGCGTGCCGTGACGTTTTGAGTTATGCGTTCACTGAGGGTGAAAAAGTCTCGGCGGCGGTTTCTGATCTCTGCCCGCTTCTTGCCTTAACGCTTGTCCTAAATGGGATCCAACCAGTCCTCTCCGGTAAATTCTTCTGTTTCATACACCGCAATTTTACAAACTAAAATAAAAGAAGAAAGTGTTTTGAATTTGTCTTTTTTTTTTGTTTGCAATGATTTCAGGTGTTGCGGTTGGATGCGGTTGGCAAACGTTTGTGGCGAAAGTTAACGTTGGATGTTACTACATTATCGGAATTCCTCTTGGGGCTCTCTTTGGGTTTTACTTCAAGTTTGATGCCAAGGCGAGATATTTTGTCCTTGCATTTTGTTTTTTTTTTTGTTGTTGTTTACATTGTTTTATAAATGATTCTTGTATTAATTATGAGACTAATCAAAGGCTAATCATAGCGTTTAAATTTGTTGATTTTAATTACAGGGTATATGGACGGGGATGATATGTGGTACGCTTATACAAACGGTTATTTTGGCGTGGGTCACGTTTAGAACAGACTGGGTAAAAGAGGCAAGTATTCTTAAAACATTTTTCAGCCACCGCGTTTGCGTTTGAGTACATGTCTAAATCTATTTTTCATTGATTTTATTGATTTAAGAATAGTCGGACAATATGTTTGTTTCAGGTGGAAGAAGCTTCCAAAAGGTTGGACATATGGAGCAACAAGAAACAAGAAGTGGTTCCCGAGTGATGAAAGTTTTTGTAAGTTTTGGTATCCAATGAACCGATTGGATACATCGGTTTAATGTAAACCGATGCAAATGCTCAAGGTAATGTAGGTCGACATGAATCCTCTACAATTCGATCTTAGTTTTCATTAAATTATTATGTGCTAGCTTCAAAAAAAAAAAAAACAGGTAGGTAATGTAATTTTTATGCCAAATGAAAATGGTTATTGTTTTACTATTATTGATTTGCATAATGCATATGTCTCTCGGTCTCTCCAAAATCCTAATGTCTTGGATAGATGGATCTTAGTTGTTTTTGTAATATTAGATTTTTGTTCCGCCCTATACGTCGAATTAAATATAATTTTTAAGTAAAATAAACTGAAAATTATCATTTCATGATTAAATATATTTTTTTGGTCAACAAATAAGACACTTAGAATAGTTTGGAAATGTTGTTCACATATTTTAATCTAGGTTTCAGCTCAAGTCTTCAATTTTAAGATTTTAGGTTTATGAATGATAGTATCTAATGTAAAACCTAATTTAATATTAGATGATTTTAATATATTCTTAATGCTAAAAGAAATTTAAGTTATAAATTAAGTGATACTTTTTCGTCGAATTCAAATTTGGAATTTTGTACATATTCAAATAAAAATCGTTTAGATTATATTAAAATACTATTTTGTTTGTCGAATTAGAACAACTTTCGTATAGACATGGATTGTACTAGGTCACTATAATAAAATAGCAGTAATAGAATATTTGTAATTATCTTCAGAAAGTAAAAAAAAAAAGGAAATTTGTAATCGTCTTTAGCCGCCACTCGCCAGCATCCAAAAGACCTTAAACACTATACTACAGAGGCCACACACATCCGCAAGCGAAAATCCCAAAAACAAAAACAACAGAAAGAGAGAGAGAGAGAGAGAGAGAGAGAGCGAATCTCCGGCTTCTTCATGGACTCGTCTCAAAACGCCGGCGTACACCAACCGCTTCTCCAGCCCCACGCCGATGGAACGGCACCCCCGCCTCAGCTTTCTCCGTCGACGGAATCAATAAACGGCGAGCTAGAGAGAGTGCTTTCCGACGTCGAAACTCCGCTCTTTCGCCGTCTACGCAAGGCCACGATGATTGAATCGAAGCTGCTCTTCAAGCTCGCTGCTCCCGCCGTCATCGTCTACATGATAAACTACCTCATGTCCATGTCCACTCAAATCTTCTCCGGCCACCTCGGAAACCTCGAACTCGCCGCCGCTTCTCTTGGAAACACCGGAATCCAAGTCTTCGCCTACGGTCTCATGGTAAACCGAAAATTCCACAATATCGATTGATTTTGTCATCTATGGTTCTCGAAATTTTGGGATTTGAAATTTGAAAAATGCTTAGCTAGGAATGGGGAGTGCGGTGGAGACGTTGTGCGGACAAGCTTTCGGAGGTAGAAAATACGAGATGCTCGGCGTTTATCTCCAGAGATCCACCGTGTTGCTCAGCCTCACCGGCGTCCTCCTCACCTTAATCTACGTCTTCTCCGAGCCAATATTGCTCTTCCTTGGCCAATCTCCGGAAATCGCATCCGCTGCATCTCTCTTCGTCTACGGCCTAATCCCTCAAATCTTCGCCTACGCAGTGAATTTCCCAATCCAGAAGTTCCTCCAGTCGCAGAGCATCGTTGCGCCGAGCGCTTACATCTCGACGGCCACGCTTTTCGTTCACCTTCTCTTGAGCTGGCTCGCTGTTTACAAGCTCGGGATGGGGCTACTCGGAGCGTCGCTCGTGCTCAGCCTCTCGTGGTGGATTATTGTGGTGGCTCAGTTTGTTTACATCGTGACGAGCGAGAGGTGTCGTGAGACGTGGCAAGGATTCAGTGTGCAGGCGTTCTCGGGTTTACCAAGTTTCTTTAAACTCTCCGCCGCCTCCGCCGTGATGCTCTGCCTTGAGACTTGGTATTTTCAGATCTTGGTTCTCCTCGCCGGACTTCTCGAGAACCCCGAACTTGCTCTCGACTCTCTCTCCATTTGGTAAGTCTTTTCTAATAATACTCTTTCCTAAAACAAATATTTGACTCGTTAATTTCGTTGACATAATTAATTTACGTATTTTAATTATAATTTGAATATAATATATAGACATTCTAGTTTTAAATAGAGAATAATATATATAGATAAAGAAAAGAAAAAAATTCCTCTAAAAAAAAATTGATAATTATTATATATATATATATATATAT
>PKMM01009407.1:20916-90570 GCA_002933915.1 Eutrema heterophyllum | reverse complement strand
AAATTTTTAAAAAAATATTTTTTTAAAAAAAATATCAAAATTTATTTATTTTCTTTAAAAATAATATATAATTTTTTAAAAAATTTATCATTATTTTAATATTTTATTTTAATTTAATTTTTTAAATTTTTTTTTTCGGATCCGGATATCCGACGGATATCTTAATTTCTGGGCAGATATCCGGGAGCAACGGATCCGGATCCGGATAGTTAAAACTCGGATCCAGATATCTGGATCCGGCCCACCCCTAGAAATTGGAAATGTCTCTATCCAATTAATGGCCCCAGAAAGTATATATGGATTCTTACATTTTATAACCATTCTTTTCTTTTTATTGTGCAACATCATTGTACAACCATTCAAATATGCTAAAATCACACTGAACTCTGAGCTCTTTTTTCTCCAATTAAATTTGAGTAAGTGTAAAAAATTGGTGTTATTGATGTTGATCCAGTGTAAGAGTGAGCAATGAACTTGGAGCTGGGAACCCTAAATCAGCAGCGTTTTCTGTAATCATCGTCAACATCTATTCGTTAATCACATGTGTGATCTTAGCCATTGTTATTTTAGCGTGTCGGGACGTTTTAAGTTATGCGTTCACTGAGGGTGAAGAAGTCTCGGCCGCAGTTTCTGATCTCTGCCCGCTTCTTGCCTTAACGCTTGTCCTAAATGGAATCCAACCCGTCCTTTCCGGTAAAGTCATTTTGTTTTATAACACTGCGATTTCACAAACCGAAATAGAGAAAAAAGTAGTTTTAAAAAAAAAACAATTGGGAAATTTTTATGAAAGGTGTTGCGGTTGGATGCGGTTGGCAAACGTTTGTGGCGAAAGTTAACGTTGGATGTTACTACATTATCGGAATTCCTCTTGGGGCTCTCTTTGGGTTTTACTTCAAGTTTGATGCCAAGGCGAGATATTTTGTCCTTGCATTTTGTTTTTTTTTTTGTTGTTGTTTACATTGTTTTATAAATGATTCTTGTATTAATTATGAGACTAATCAAAGGCTAATCATAGCGTTTAAATTTGTTGATTTTAATTACAGGGTATATGGACGGGGATGATATGTGGTACGCTTATACAAACGGTTATTTTGGCGTGGGTCACGTTTAGAACAGACTGGGTAAAAGAGGCAAGTATTCTTAAAACATTTTTCAGCCACCGCGTTTGCGTTTGCCTACGTGTCTTCGATAGTATTCCATATATCATTTAATCATTGATTTGATAGGTTTCAAGAAAAATCGGATAATTTGTTTGTTTCAGGTGGAAGAAGCTTCTAAAAGGTTGGACAAATGGAGCAACAAAAAACGAGAAGTGGTTTCAGAATGATGAAAGTTGATGTAAGTTTGGTATATCCAATGAACCGATTAGATTCATCGGTTTAATGAAAACTGATGCAAATGCTCAAGTTAACCGGTGAGCTGATACTTATATAGGACAATTCGATTTAAGCTTTCATTAATGTTTGTGCTTGGATAAAATAAATAACAGGTAGGTGAGTATCTTGTATGCCAAATTAAAATTGTTATAGCTTTACTATTACTAATTCAACCTATGTTTAGCACGATATGAATCATATATAATGACAAGTTGTATGAAACTCATCTAAAGATCCCATCTGGGTTGCGATAAAAAGCTCCTTGCGGACGAAGTCTTCATCCTCTGATAATCTATTCAGAAATCTCCCTTAATTTGCTGAATTCTCTAATAGAAATCAAAATTTGTTGACTTCTCTAACAAAGAGAAAATACGAGGTGGAGTAAACTATCTCGGTAGACCGTAGACATTATATCTGATTGACAAACAAAGAAAAACATAAAATATTTATAATTGTCTTTTACCGCCTGTGATAACAAAAAACAAAAGGGTTTTATGCAAATCTACCATGTTTTTTTTTTTTGCAACTCTACCATTGATTTGCCAAAAATGCAGGTTAAACCAATGAAGTCCGAATCAACCCGCTATATAACCCTCGTTCGTATATAGATTTTGTAATATGTATAAGACTGTGTATATGTCATCAAAACTACGTCTTTTTAATCATTTTTTTAAACCAACAAAATGAAAAATAGAGACTCGAACTCTTGACCTCAGGGAAAAACCATATATGAACTACCAATTGAGCTAACATAGTTATATATGTAACATTTAAACCCTGTTCAAAAACGCGGTCTATGCGGCCGTCTAGGCGGCGATTAAGCGTTCGGCGGCCGGGAACCGCCGCGATTAGAGTATAATCGGAAGAAAAATTGGTGATAACTTTAAAACTCGTATTTCTTAAGTTATTATGGTCGAAATCGGCTGAAATATGTTGGATCTACAAAAGTATTGTATAAAACAACAAATAAAATGAGTAAAATCGAAGAAATATGCAGAAAATCAATGGTGGCCGCCGTTGACTAGGATTGCAGAAATCGCAAAAAGAAGATGATGACGAAATGATTTTTTTATCCTTCATTAAAAAGCTATAAAATCACATAACAGCCTAGTAGCTTTGAACTCGGATCTCTTGCCTATTTGCTGGACTTCTAACCAACTGGGCCAAGTTAGATCAATTATTTATTATGCATAACCATTTTATTAGTATATAGTTTTTAAAAAACCAAAAATTAATCCCCAATTTTCTCATTAATCGCTAGGCGCACCTTGAGCGCCCGACTTTCTTGGGATTGTTGCCACAACTTTCAAATGGGTCCGATTTGAAGGATACGTGGAAGGAGTTTGAGGAGAGCGAGGATGGAGAAGGATGGTATAGAGGTGAACGCTTCGAGGATATGCATCTCCGAGGTAAGATATGGGCCGGAAAATTAAGGCTAGATGGCTTATAAGGGATCGATTTATGATGATGGGTCGACTTTTAAATCGTATGGCGTTCCTCATGGATCTTCTGGTAAAAATTCTCAATCAATGTGGTCTAGATTCTTCTCGATGGTTATAGTTTATAATTAGTCCTCTGCATTTGGTGGGATTAGAACTGTAAATTATTTCGAGTGATGTTGTGAATTTGGTGATCAAGTAATGATTGGACCTGTTCACATTTCAATTTAGCGTTCTCTGAGAAAGGAAGCAGAGAAAAAGGAAGCTTTTTTTTGTATTTATTTTTCAAATTGCCTTTTATANTTGGTAGTGTATATTTGGTTTTTTCGGGTCAAGAGTTCGAATCTTCATTTTTCATTTTATTGGTTATAGCGATTTTTCATTTTATTGGTTATAGCGATGAAAAACTTGAATGGTTGATTTGCAGAAAACCCAAAACAAAATGGAACTACGTGATGGTATTCATGAAAATGAAAATGTCCCAAATTAGAATTAGTCATCTCACATCTTAGTTTAGGTCTCCTTTTCTCCCCATATGTCAATCATCAACCGGGTAAAACATCCGGATCCTCACTAAAAAATCACAAGTTTGATATATATATATATATATATTTGGCCTTGCATATATATTTCCAGATATTAAATAGAGATAATACATTTATATTCATAAAGCTGACATTAGTATTTTTTGTAGAATAATGCAACTAATTTTGTTTTTCTCGAATAAATCACAATTCGTTGACTTCTCTCACACCGAGGAACACGAGGTCATTGTAAAATGTTTGTAATTGCCATTTTTTTTTAACTCAAACAGAATCGAAACCAGAGAGAGAGAGAGAGAGAGAAATCTCCGGCTTCTTCATGGACTCGTCTCAAAACGAACCGCTTCTCCAGCCTCACGCCGATGGAACGGAATCGAGCAATGCCGAGCTAGAGAGAGTGCTTTCCGACGTCGAAACGCCGCTCTTCCGCCGCCTTCGTAAAGCCACGATGATTGAATCGAAGCTTCTCTTCAAGCTTGCTGCGCCTGCGGTCGCAGTCTATATGATAAACTTCTCCATGACCATCTCCACTCAAATCTTCTCCGGCCATCTCGGAAACCTCGAACTCGCCGCCGCTTCTCTCGGAAGAAGCGGAGTCCAAATCTTCGTCTACGGTCTCATGGTATGTGTCTAACCGAAATTGATCTATTGGTTTTGTTATTTTTTTTTTTTGGATGAACCGTGGGAGTTCCGGGCCTTCTCGGCCCATAGTCTCGTATTGGTTTTGTTTTGCATAAGTATGAATGCGTTTTTGGATTTTTGAAATTCGAAATTTGGAAATCCTTAGCTAGGAATGGGGAGTGCGGTGGAGACGCTGTGCGGGCAAGCTTTCGGGAGTAGAAAATACGAGATGCTCGGCGTTTATCTCCAGAGATCCACCGTGTTGCTCAGCCTCACCGGCGTCCTCCTCACCTTAATCTACGTCTTCTCCGAGCCAATATTGCTCTTCCTAGGCCAATCTCCGGAAATCGCATCCGCTGCATCTCTCTTCGTCTACGGCCTAATCCCTCAAATCTTCGCCTTCGCAGTGAATTTCCCAATCCAGAAATTCCTCCAGTCGCAAAGCATCGTTGCGCCGAGCGCTTACGTCTCGACCGCGACGCTCTTTGTTCACCTTCTCTTAAGCTGGCTCGTTGTTTACAAGCTAGGGATAGGGCTACTCGGAGCGTCGCTCGTGCTCAGCCTCTCGTGGTGGATCATGGTGGTGGCTCAATTTGTTTACATCGTGACGAGCGATCGGTGTCGTGAGACGTGGCAAGGATTCAGTGTACAAGCCTTCTCCGGTTTACCGAGTTTCTTCAAACTTTCAGCCGCCTCCGCCGTAATGTTCTGCCTTGAATTGTGGTATTTTCAGATCATTGTTCTCCTCGCCGGACTTCTCGAGAATCCGGAACTTGCTCTCGACTCTCTCTCCATTTGGTACGTCTTTTCTTAAAATTTGCAAGCGCTCTATACCATAAAATTTGCAAGAGGGATTAGTGAGTCGAATTGACAGGTCAATACGAGACAAGTTAATCGCCACCAGATCCCTCTGTGACTATGGCTATAACTATACTTTGCCATCTTGGCTACTTAATTCGGTTCAAGACCATAAATCCTCTGGTTTTTTTTCAAAATCTTTGTTTCCTCTAAATTTTTTTTTTTAATCTCTTATTATCTCCAAAAACTTTCAGATCAGAAACATCTCATTGTTCGATGGATTATTAAGATTCTTGGGTTTCCAACTCAAAACTAATTGGCGATAAATTTATTAGCCCAAATCCTTTATAAACTACTGAATATCTCTCCCAACTTCCGATCCCTTCGAGATAATGGTCTGTCTAGCCATAATTTCGATAATATCCCATCATAATATTAATTTCAGGTTAGATCGGTCGGACCCGAAATAAATCTCGATAATATCCCATCATAA
Source organism: Eutrema heterophyllum (assembly GCA_002933915.1). Taxonomy (NCBI): domain Eukaryota; kingdom Viridiplantae; phylum Streptophyta; class Magnoliopsida; order Brassicales; family Brassicaceae; genus Eutrema; species Eutrema heterophyllum. The sequence continues at coordinate 85,301 of PKMM01009407.1, read as the reverse complement.
TATTAATTTCAGGTTAGATCGGTCGGACCCGAAATAGTCCGACCGATTTCGATTAAGATCGATCGGACCTCTGTCAATGGAAAGGATCGATTTCGGTTCGGATTGGATAGCGTGTGTCTGGACTCTGATACCATGTTAAGTGTCATGGGCTTACAATTCAAAACCAAAATAGCAATGAATGAATTGGTCAAAATCTCTCCTAATTTCCCATGCGAGATATTCTCACATAGATTGATCTTGTGCAATATTAATAATATAATTTGGTTTCTCTGTTTCAGCATGACGGTTGCGGGTTGGGTGTTCATGGTATCTATTGGATTCAATGCAGCGATAAGGTCTGTTTTGTTTTATAACATGTTTTGTCTTCTATCACTTTTAATTTTGTTTCAAAACATGTTTTGTCTTCGATCTATCTCTAATACAGATTTTTAAACAAATTTTTAGTTTTATCCCGGTTGTTCTAGCTTATTTTATAAGAGAGATGATGTTTTGTCAATTAGAATATTTTTATAATGTGTACTCATTCTGTTTCAAAAAAATAAGAAAGTAAAATCACGAATATATATATTTTTTTTGGAAAAGTAATATTACTTAATATATAAATTAAAAACAATTAAGTTAATCATAAAAACGACTTCATAATACACTTTAGTTTATATATAAATTGTGAAAATATTTTATATTAAACAAAAAGTACTAGAATGTCTTATATTTTAAAATGGAGGAAGTGTAATATAATTTTTATACCCCTATTACCTATATATATGTTATGTATATTATACCCGTATTGAGAAAACTTTTTACATGTAAATTATACATCTATTAAGAATTTTGTCCTATATTACTCTTATAAGGAATTTTGTCCTATAAATAAAAATTTAGATATTTTCATATTAAATGGTTCGTCTTAGAGTTGGATATTTGATCCAGTGTAAGGGTGAGCAAATGAACTTAGAGTGACTATGTAAAATAACTAGTGTTATTGTTATTTGATCCAGTGTAAGAGTGAGCAATGAACTTGGAGCTAGGAATCCTAAATCAGCAGCGTTTTCTGTAATCATCGTCAACATTTATTCGTTGATCACAAGTGTGATCTTAGCCATTGTTATTTTGGCGTGCCGTGACGTTTTGAGCTATGCGTTCACTGAGGGTGAAAAAGTCTCGGCCGCTGTTTCTGACCTCTGCCCGCTTCTTGCCGTAACGATTGTCCTCAATGGGATCCAACCTGTCCTCTCTGGTAAAAAGGCTTTTATTTTATCCTCCATAATTTCGTAAACTAGAATAGAGGAAAAAGTGTTTAGAAACTTTTGTTTTTGGTGATGATCTAAGGTGTTGCGGTTGGATGCGGTTGGCAAACGTTTGTTGCGAAAGTTAACATCGGATGTTACTACGTTATTGGAATTCCCCTTGGAGCTCTCTTTGGATTTTACTTCAAGTTTGATGCCAAGGCACGATATTTGCTTTTTTCACTTCATATAGTTGCCGTTTAATTAATGGTTTTGTTGATCAACGATTCTTATTTAATTATGAGACTAATTAAAGGCTAATCATAGGAATTAAATTTGCTGATTTTACAGGGTTTATGGACAGGGATGATTTGTGGTACCCTTATACAAACGGCTATTTTAGCATGGGTCACGTTTAGAACAGACTGGACAAAAGAGGCAAGTATTCTTAAACATTTTTCAGCCACCGCGTCTGCGTTTGCCTATGTGTCTACATCTATATTTCATTGATTTCATATTTTTATACACGTCAAGAATAATCGGATATTATGTTGTTTCAGGTAGAAGAAGCTTCTAAAAGGTTGGACAAATGGAGCAACAAGAAACTAGAAGTGGTTCCCGAATGATGTGAAAGTCAATGTAAGTTTGGTATCCAATGAACGGATTGGATTCATCGGTTTAATGCAAATGTTCAAGATAGGACGTGCTTTTTTTCTTTCTTAATCCTCTAATTTCGATCTAAGCTTTCATTAATCTATGTCCTAGCTTAAAATAAATAACGAGTATATAATGTACTAATGTATTCTCATATTTTGTATGCCAAATTAAAATGGTTATTGCTATACTATTATTGATTCGCGTATGCCTCTCCAAAATCCTAATTTCTTGGATTGGATAGATCTTTTTTTTTTTTTTTATTATAAATCCCTAACAACTTTTAATCCACTGATATTTTATTAGACTGGAAATCCAGAATATGATGAATTCTGATTGTTTAGACTTTAGAGTTTCCAAGTTTTTAATGTAATAGATGAAGAACTCTAAGTGATTCCATATTCTAACAGATCTGTTTCAATAAATCATGAAAATCTTTTAAAAACTTTAAAACCTAACTACGAGATTACTCAGACATGGAGGCACAGAAATCACAAAGAGATGAGAAGGAAAACATAATTAAATTGACAAAAGTAATAATAGGGTTCAGAAATCTTCTCCAAGTTTGTCAGAAGTGGTTCAGAGATCTTGTCTCAAGCATACAATTGAAAGAGATGAAAGATGTCTAAGAAAAATAAAGCTTAGCCTTAGAAAATGGCTTAAAATAAGTATAGGTCTTGGGTCGAATTAGATCAAGTTGGGATGATTCCAAAGACAAAATAGGAAGTCCAAAATTGCCTTTTTCGTCTGTGGGGTGGATCGATCGATCAAATATGCTTCTTTTGATCGTCGGAAAAAGGATCGATCGATCTAATTGGCTTCTGGTTCCATTCCTGCACATGCTTCTTTTTCTCGCCAGACTGGATTGTCTTCACTAAAACCGGCATTACTTTTGATCGCACCGTTAGAATGACCTCAAACTACTTCCAAATGAAAGCTAATTGATTCTTGTATCTTGTATTAAAATTTGAGCTCAATCCATCGATAGGAAGTTCTTCAACGAATGCCAAAATTCGGACGTCTTTGCATGATTATGCATCTCCATATGTTCATTTTCACCCAAAACGGCTCATTTTCTTCCAAAGTGACCTAAAACCTGAAAAGACTCGATAAAAGATGAAAAGACTCTAAAAAGACACTTTGACTCGATGAAAAACACAAAAACCAAAGGTTAGAAACTGGTAAAAACACAATTTATCAACTCCCCCAGACTTAGTCTTTTGCCTGCCCTTAAGCAAACAGAAAACCAAGAAATAGAAAAGAGGTTTGAAAATGCGGAGACTCACCTTCTCTTTAGGACACTGCAATGATCCTCCAACTTAGTAATCCACATGTTGCCAAACCAGCTCCAGATCGAACCACTATGTACTTCTCTGCAAGCATCGTAGCCTCCCAGATTCAACTAATTATTTCACAAAATAATCTAAAGCTATCATCGATGGGTCTCACCAAAAGATCATAGTGCCAAGAACCTTCTAGACTCTTTCCCTTTCGATACCATGACAAGCCAACCACACAACATTTGGTGCTCTTTCCCTCCCCCAAACTTATTATTTTCTCATTCTCTTTTTTATTTTATTTTATTTTTATTCAAGGGTGTAAGCGAATAATGGTATCTCTGGAAATCTTCATAAACCTCGCTTCCAACCTTAGTGTGATCATTTCTTTCGAAGTAAAATAATGGGATCGATGGAAATTTTCTTAGCCCTTTACCCAAAAGAAAATCATTTCATATTTTCTGCTTTACTTTAAACAAGGGAGATCAGTACCATACTTTCATACAAGTTGTCTTGTCAGATACGAATGAGGAATCAAGCTCTGAAGACACCAATCACAATGATGAGGTGAAAGGAAGAGCTCAGAAACTAGCTCAAGCTTTTTGAATTTTTTTGGAAACATGGATGCCTCTGATTAACTGGTCAGCCTTTAGATTTTTCATTAGTCTGATATGAAGCTAACTCTGTAACAATGGTCACTTAGATGAAAAATCAGAACAAGAAATCTAAGATCATGATCATCATCTCCAACAAATTTTTGACTCAATAAAACGACTCAAGAAAAACACCAAAATGACTCAAGAGAGAAAACAAAAGAAAGAAAACAATGTTAGTAACGACAAATACCCTCCCCCAGACTTACTTCACACCATCTCGGTGTGAGAATAAGCCAAGAGGAAGGCAAAACAAACTCAAGAAAAATAAAATAAAATAAAACTTATCGGTGGGTTGCCTCCCACCAAGCGCTTGTTTAAAGTCGTTAGCTTGACTTCGGTCTCAGATGTTAATCATGAGAATCAAAAGGTTGGGCCAATGCACCTTTGGTCCTTCTCCTGTTAGGGCAAGAAACAAAATGTTCAACATGACACGCAACTATCCATGGCAAAGAGGCATAACTCACATCAAGAAAGTTTACTACGAATATAGCATATATCTTGGAATTTTCCTTCATGGTGAGATGCTCATGATGATCAAATGCATTTGATGGAAAAATAAAGTCAACTTCAGGTTTAAACGAGTTAATCACAAAATAGTCAATTTCATCTCCATCAATCATGTAAAACACAATATGCTCATTCCTAGATTTCATCTCAACCTTATGGTCATCTATCTCATTCAAGATCTTATCTACATCAAGCACATCCCCTAGGTAAGATTTTTCAAGAAGAGATCTAAATTCCTCATGCATTGAAAACTTAAACTCGAGATCATGAACATTCAAAGCACATAGATAATTAATATCAAAACATACTTCATGATAATCTCTAGCAAGCTTTTCTACTCTTAAAGAATCTAGTCTTTGAGACTCACAGATTAAATCATAGCATTCATCAATGAGCACATGAGTATGCAAACTAAAAGCTACATCTTCAATGCAAGGCAAATGACTATCATCATAATCATAGATTTCAAAGGTTGAGTCAAAAATACCTTCTAGTTGGCATGGTGGAACCCAATAAATTACCTCTTTAAGTGCATGAGCTACCATTATCTTGGACATTGTGAGCTCCCTTCCCTCAAGTGATGCCCGATGTGACATGAGGTTCAAACAGATCATAGCGGCTAGGTCACTCCTTTTCATCGTTGGGTTCTCTTCATGATGCTTATCCAACTCCACCTTTTGTTCTGGTGTGAGTACACTTTCATCAAATTGTGGCTCCACGTATGGCTCATCTTGAATGTATTCATCAAATGTGGCATCCTCTTCTTGTGGCCAATCTTTGTAGTCCATGGCCATCAACTATAAGAAACAAAAAGGAAGAAAAAAAAAGTTAGTAAAAATCAGTGTCTTAGTCTGAACTCTAGTTCAAGACTCGTAGGTAACGCAATTGGTCCCCGACAACGGCGCCAAAACTTGAAACACTTCAGGTTTAACCCTATAAATAACTACTGCAAAAACACATCTAATGTTGTAGTATATAAGGGATCAAATTCACAGAGACCAAGTGAAACACTACGAGACTGCAAGAATAAAGTAAAGCTAAGACAAATGAAGTTGTGTGTGGTTTAATGACTAACTAAAACTAAGAATGCAAGTAAACGATGTAAATTCGATGAATGAAGACGATATGCCTTAGGTTAATTCGCAAGAAATCAAGATTCACTAACCAGATAATCAAACATATAATGAATTAAGTACCGTTCTCGAACTCAAACATGAATTTATAGCTAGCCCACTGTCGTGGCACTAACTACTATGCCAATCAACGTAAGTATCTAAACTGTCGTTTGACCTTAGAATTCTATGCACGCATTAAAGTTCAGGTTTGATAAGTTTACAAATCGCCTTAGTATCAACTTTCGTTGGCTAAGGACAATTTGCTCATTTATGTTATTTCAGGAAATCTAAGACACTTTTGATGGATAGATTAATCCTAAGATCAGAAACTAGATCGCGAGTCAAGTTCTAGCAATAAGATCAACAATAGATGAAGAACTCTAAGTGATTCCATATTCTAACAGATCTGCCTCAGTAAATCATGAAAATCCTTTGAAAACCCTAAAACCTAACTATGAGATTACTCATACATGGAAGCAGAGAAATCACAAAAAGATGAGAAGGAAGACATAATTAAATTGACAAAAGTAACAAGAGGGTTCAGAAATCTTCTCCAAGTTTGTCAGAAGTGGTTTAGAGATCTTCTCTCAATCATACAATTGAAAGAGATGAAAGATGTCTAAGAAAAATAAAGCTTAGCCTTAGAAAGTGGCTTAAAATAAGTATAAATAGGTCTTGGGTCGAATTAGGTCGAGTTGGGATGATTCCAAGACAAAATAGGAAGTCCAAAATTGCTTTTTTCGTCTGTGGGGTGGATCGATCGATCAAATATGCTTCTTTTGATCGTCAGAAAAAGATCGATCGATCCTTTCTAGGATCGATCGATCTAATTGGCTTCTGGTTCCATTCCTGCACATGCTTCTTCTTCTCGCCAGACTGGATTGTTTTCACTAAAACCGGCATTACTTTTGATCGCACCGTTAGAATGACCTCAAACTACTTCCAAATGAAAGCTAATTGATTCTTGTATCTTGTATCAAAATTTGAGCGCAATCCATCGGTGGAAAATTCTTCAACGAATGTCAAACTTCTGACGTCTCTGCATGATTCTACATCTCCATATGCTCATTTTCACCCAAAACGGCTCATTGTCTCCCAAAGTGACAAAAAACCTGAAAATACTCGATAAAAGATGAAAAAACTCTAAAAATACGCTTTGACTCGATAAAAAACACAAAAACCAAAGGTTAGAAACTGGTAAAAACACAGTTTATCAGTATGCCTCTCCAAAATCCTAATTCCTTGGATTGGATAGATCTTTTTTTTTTTTTTAATTATAAATCCCTAACAACTTTTAATCTACTGATATTTTATTAGACTGGAAATCATTCAATGTTTCTCTTTTAAAATATGATGAATTCTGATTGTTTAGACTTTAGAGTTTCCAAGTTTTTAATGTAAAAGAAATTAGGAACTGGGTTTCCTTTAAAATGGGCAGGTCAGCAGCACTAAGCCAGATATACTGGGCCTAAGAAAACTGAAATTAGGATATATCAAACAAAGTACCCACATCATAAAAATCAGCCCAGCTCGTTTGCGTTCGTCTACATAGAACATTTTGGAGTTAATAATTCAATATCCGACATGATCGTTCTCTGATTCTCTCCATATAATGAGTCTTTGTATTCTCTTTCTTTATTTTTGCTATAGTTAATGGCGACTTTCTTACAAATATAAAAACAAAAACAAAAACAAAAAATGCCCACTTAACCCAGACGGAAAAAAAAACCCATCTACTGATAGAAGTGAATGTGGTTTTTTTTATATAACCTTTGATCTGGAATTTTAAAAGCCATTTACACCGTGTTTAATAGAAATATAACAAACCATTACAAGAATTTAAAACAAGAACATAAAACCAAAAAATGTATAGAAAGACAAATTCTTGTTATTTACTAGACTAAATGTCATTTTTGTTCCATATAAATAAAAGAGAAAATTCTCGATACCCTATTCTGTTCACTATTCTCATAAAACCTTAACAAAAAACAAAAATAAAACGATTGAAAACCTTTTATCAAAGAAAATAAAAAAAAAACCACAAAAAAGGATCTAACCACAGGAAAAAAGGATATAAATATAGTAAATAGCTGGACAACGGAACAAGCCAATAATGGCCGCCACGTTACACTGGCGCCCTTTTTTTGTCAACAATTTACGCCTTATTATTCTTCTTCTGTTGACCCCACACATTTTTTTCTTTTTGGGGCAGACTCAGACACAATTAGGCAAGCGTTTGATTGATAATAAACTTCAATAATACATGTATGAAAACATTTTTTTTATACCTAAAACAATCGCATTATATTGGAGTTTTTGAGTATTTGTATCCACGGCCTACAATACTCTTTCAATAATTTTTGTTTTTAAACCGTAATTTTTATTGATCGCAACCGATTACAAAACATGGTTGAAGACCATACAGTTTTTAAGAGATTATCGAAACCTGTAAAAATTGGAGAATAAAAACTTAAGCTAAATTTTATCCGACGTTTAGAATGAGTTCCGAAGACACTATTAACCGCGACCACTTCTTTTGCCACGACCACGGTGTCCACATCCTCCTGTTACAGTCTGTCATTACATCTTTTAAGTTTTTCCGATGATCTGACCGGCTTTTTTCGCAGGATTCTTTTTCAACATTATTAGACCTAGATATAAAAGATGCTAATCTTTTGATAATAATTTGAACTCCGTGTTCTGACAAGCATCGAACGTTGGCCAGTGATGGTAAAAGATGCAGTTATTTGACTTGGAAAGTCTATGTGTAATCCCGACTTACATCAGTAAATCATTAATTCAAAAACGAAAAAATTAGCAGCGACTATACGATGGTGCATGTTGGTTTTAATTAAAAACAAAAAAACAAAAAACACTGGTCGGAGACATGTCTTTTATTAGGCCTCTTCTTTTTATTACGTGATTTTTTTTTTTTTTTTTAATTCACGTGGGTCTCAATTATTAACCTAAAATATCATTATTTGAAACAACATTTTCTTAAACGAATTAAATCAACAGCATTTGATTCTTCAATATCATATTCATATGGTTACTTTATCCTTATAATATTTGATTATGTCGAGAGAATCTTGAACCTTGTTCTCTTATATCACTTCAACTTGTGATTCAATATATCGAAATCATTGGAACAAACCCAATTTTTGTGTAACCATCCAAAAACATGGCTCACATGTGGTGGGTACATGAAGACACACATCATCATTGCACGCTTTGTTGCCAAATCTGATATGAACTCATTACATTAATTATATATTGGTAAAAATAATATTCATTATAATATTTTGAATGACAAAGTCTTCCTAATGTTTTTAGATTATTCTGGTGAATTTAGGGATATTGATATGGTTTATTATTAATATTTTTTTTTTTTAAACCTGAATTTTTCTTTATTTTCTTTTTTACTTATAAACCTTCTCTCAAAAACTATAAAATCATTGACAAAAAAACACATTTTTTTTTTGTTAATTAGAAAGGGTTCGGACCTAGACTCTAATTCTCCATGATTCGGGACTAGCCTTTGCTAATACTTTATAATATGACGTAAAGCATCTCTTCCACCAAAAAATCGAATAAGAAATATAACAAATCATCTGCGTTTAACCACTAGCTCACTTAATCCGATGGTCAATAATCGTAGATTTGAATTTTCTTTCTTCTACGTCACGAATATATCTATCAATTAGGTTTTTTTTTCAGTTTGTCAAAATAGTCGTGCTAAAAAGATCTAGAAACTCTGCATAGAATGCAAGCACGTAAGATATAAGGACTGATTGATACGTCTTTTTCGTAATATTTTACAGGTCAACTTAGGGCCCAAAATGTGTTATGTGGTAGTCACATCCAAAAAATAATCCCCACCTCTCATCTCAACAGAAATGTTCGTTGCCCCCAATTTTTTTTTCAAACTCCCTAATTAATAAATACTAATTAATCCTCTTTTTAATTAATCAAAGGGAATTATTATTAAGAAAAAGCTTTTAAGTGTCGTCCCCTCCGAAAAAGAGGAGGAAACACAGAAACTTAAAAAGCTTTTTTTCTCGTATATTTGCTTCTTTCTCTCCTTTCCTTTTTCCTTTCATGGCCAAAATGGAACCAATCAGCTTCTCTCTGGCCATCCTTCTTCAAAGATCTTCTTGAAGCTGCCTCCTTAAATCCGAATTCCTGATTCTCCATCTTCTTTTTGTTTCCGTTCCGATTTTGAAAATTCTCCGTTCTGATAATCAATCGAGAGAGAAAAATGGCTCAATCCTGCCTTAAAATCGTTCGAATCAACAATCTAAGGAACAGAGTGAACCGTCGGATTTTAATTCTCCGTCGATTTACGCGGCTGCTATGGAGCAGAATCGTCGCTTGCGCTCCCGGAAAATCACGGAGATATCTGCTGCTGTCTCGCGCCACGCCGTCTCCGAGTGTCTCTCGTCCCCAACCTCCTCCGATCCCCGCCGTGGACGTCGGTGGTGGTGAGTTCGTACGCCACGCACCGGTTTACGACCGCGATAACAGCCACCGGAGATCGGATTCCGATGTGGTTTCTCTGAAGATCAGCCTCTTGGGAGATCCAGAAATCGGAAAAACTAGCTTCCTGGTTAGTTTACACACAGAAACAATCATTTTACGTCTCTTTCGATTTCGAATTGAAGTCACAATCCCTAAATATTCCTCATCTATCACAGTCGTCCCGATTTTTGTGAGAAGACAGACATTCGATCTGTTTTCGATTCCGAATTTAACAAGATTAATTTTGAATTGGTTGATTTTTGATTTGAAGGCGAAATATGTTGGTGAAGAGAAAGAAGTTGAGATGAGAGAATTGGAAAAAGGGATCAATTGTACGGACAAGACGTTATCCATGGGAGGAGCTCGCATTTCCTACAGTATTTGGGAATTAGAAGGTATCCTCTTCTTCTTCTTCACAAGGCAATTTCATCATCACTTGTTATTGTTAATCCATAAAATTGGAAGATTAATTAGCATTTTATAGGAGCTGAGAAATCACGGGATCTAATCCCAATGGCTTGCAAGGACTCTGTAGCTATTCTCTTTATGTTCGATCTAACCAGTCGTTGCACACTTAACAGGTAAAATTACTGCTTAGAACATGAAAAATTAGGTTTAATTATTTGCAATCTGAAGCTAAAACTTCCCCTTATCTTTATCATTATGCAGTGTGATTAGCTGGTATCAACAAGCTAGAAAGTCTAATCAGGTAAAGATTTTAAACATATCACGATCATTGCCGATTTAGTAGCTAGTCTTGTTGTATGGAATTTGAATTACCATGATAAAAAAAAGGTTAAGAATCTGAGTTTTGAATCGACTGTAACCTAAACTGATATGTTTCAATGTTTGTATGTAAGATTCAAATGTTGATAAGGCAAAAACACTTATATGCTTGTCTTTTATGCAGACGGCGATTCCAGTTATGGTAGGAACCAAGTTTGATGAGTTTATTCAGCTTCCTATTGATCTGCAATGGACAATTGCTAGCCAGGTAATGTTTTTTAACCAATGTGAAATTATTAGAAGAGAGCTTATAAATCACAAGAACTCAAACAAAACTCGCTTACATTGTGAATGTATGGAACAGGCAAGAACCTATGCGAAGGCGCTAAACGCGACACTCTTCTTCTCGAGTGCTTCATACAACATAAACGTAAATAAGATCTTCAAGTTTGTGACGGCGAAGCTCTTCGACTTACCATGGACGGTGGAGCGCAATCTCACCATCGGAGAACCAATCATCGACTTCTAGCATCTTCCAAAACGTATTTCTAGATATATATAAAAGAAGCGAATCCGATGACAGCGTTTGTTTTTTTTTCCATTAACCGCCTGCCCGCTGCCATGGGACTGATCGGACCACCGTTTCTAGCCGTCTTTGAAGCGAAATGGAGATATGAGGCGGCGGAGATTTCGCCCGCTTTCTTCATTAGTATCTGTTTCTTTTTAAAACAAATAAACAAACATAAAAAAGGAAAAACAGAGAAAAAATGGTATCGAGAAAAGTAAGAGGAAAAATAAAAAAGGATATCGTGAATTTTTCTTTTTCTTTTATTTGTAATTTTCCGCTTTCGATCATCACTGGAGAATTTTGGTTCCAGCAAATTCTAATTAATTAGTAAATACCATTTCGCTTTTGAGTTTTAACCTAAGATCGAATTACTTACATCTACGGTCTACGGACTACAAAGTTTCAAGCTCTCAAGCGAGGAAGTGGACAAAATTGATGTCTCATGTCTGTCTCCATTCTGAAATTGATTTGTGTTTCTTTGACTTTGAGGCATGATGTCAATTTCTTTTTGAGGATGGGAGGGATTTGAAACGAAAATCTCAATTTTCAATATCTAAATGAAAATTTGAGAAAAGGTTATATATATAAAAAAGAAAAAACTAATTTGATCTTATATTGTTTTTTTTTTTTTAGTTATTATTAACTCAGAATCAATATAAATGTGGGCAAATTTTGATCACGTAAATGTATGTTTCCATTTCGTTTTTTTCCTTTGCATCTCGAACATTTAGGTTTTGAATGATAGTAGCAAGCGTAGTCTCGTCCAACTGCATAACTATTATTTCACTTTACTATCTACAAAAAGTTACAAGCCACTCCACTAATTTTACCACAAAAAAATGGTTATTACATAAATTTCCCCTAATAAAAGTGCTCCATTGTTTAGTCCTCATCTTATTTTCTTCAGAGATAATTGCACCCACACAATCATTTTTTCAAATTTACTTACATTTTTGGCACTTTTTTTTTCGGTGTCAAATAACTATTTTATTATTGTTTTCTATTGGTCCTTGTACTGTACACCATTGATTCGCGCAATACTGTATATGGATACGACTGGAAAGTCAACGCGTATACAGTACAATAAGTGTTAGTTTCCCAATTAAATTAAAAAAATGCTAAAAACTTTATAAATTTTTTTTAAAATGACTAAACAGCCAAAAATCCCTTTTCTTTTTCACTTGTTTCGTCATATTTCTGCACATCCCAGGAAAAGGTCTACTTTATTTGACGTTGCCATTCTCACGCAACATCAAAGTGGTCAGTTCAACGAACATAACATTCACCATCCCCACTTTTGTTTTGGTTTGTGTTAGGGTTAAAAATTAATAAAAGATACATCAGAATAATTCCTCTTTAACAAACTCGGGTTTAACTTTTTTAATTCTTCTTTTAAGTAGGAAAAGAATAGTCAGACAGCCACATCAGGAAAACGTTTTCTAGAAGACTATTGGTAATACATTTTAGACTAGAAAACTGGAAAATAAAATAAAAAATATTATAGGACACACCTCTTTTTTTAACGTAAATCTTCCCACCTCATTTAAGTAGAGGTTCTAAAAAAAAAAAACACTTGACAAAAAAAAAAAAATTTACTCTGATTATAGTAAACCCCACATTAATAAGTTTATTTCATTTGACTCCGAGTGTTTACCACTTAGAGCCTATTTGTCACAATGCAATCGGCTGTTTGTATTGCTCTTTTCACACTGACCAATCTTCTATGGAATTTATTTTGATTTAGTGTATGTTATTTTGTTCATCTAGCAACTGCGTCTAGATGTTGATATAAGATGTAATTCGTTTTTGTCAAAATAAGAAGTACATCTGGATGTAAAAATTGGATGCAAAATTAAATGCATCCAAAATAATCGGATATTTTGGATGCACTTGAAACTAGAGTTCGGATGCACCAAAGTGCATCCAAAATTGCAAAAGTCTAAAATACTCTCATTTATAATCAAAACTTAAAATATTTATCCCACCAAAAAATAAAATTTAAATTATTTATATTTTATTATTTTCAAAAAAAAAAATTACGTCATTATAACATAATCACAAAATTTCACTAAAACTACAAAATAGCGTTTCTCGTCAAAACCGCAAAATAGAGTTTTCCCATAAAACTTCAAAATAGCGGTTCCCCGCAAAATAGCGGGTTCTCACCAAAACCGCAAAAAGTTTTTCCGTAAAAACTTCAAAATAGTGGTTTCTTGCCAAAACCGTAAAAAGCAGTTTTCCACCAAAATCGCAAAATAGAGTTTTCCCGTTAAAACTTCAAAATAGCGGTTTTCCGCCAAAACCGCAAAAAATCAGTTTCCCACCAAAATCGCAAAATAGCGGTTTCCCGCCAAAACCGCAAAATAGCGGTTTTTCACCAAAACCGCAAAATAGCGGTTTTCCACCAAAACCGCAAAATAGCGGTTTTTCACCAAAACCGCAAAATAGCGGTTTTCCACCAAAACCGCAAAATAGCGGTTTCTCGCCAAAACCGCAAAATAGCGGTTTACCGCCAAAACCGCAAAATAGCGGTTTCCCACCAAAACCGCAAAATAGCGGTTTCCCACCAAAACCGCAAAAAGCGGTATTCCACCAAAACCGCAAAAAGAGGTTTTCCGCCAAAACAGCAAAATAACGGTTTCATGCCAAAACCGCAAAATAGCGGTTTCCACCAAAACCGCAAAATAGCGGTTTCCCGCCAAAACCACAAAATAACGATTTCCCGCCAAAACCACAAAATAGCGGTTTCCCGCCAAAACCGCAAAAAACGGTTTCCCGTCAAAACCGCAAAATAGTGGTTTCCCGCCAAAACCGCAAAATAACAGTTTCCCGCCAAAACCGTAAAATAGCGGTTTCTCGTCAAAACCGCAAAATAGCGGTTTCCCGCCAAAACCGCAAAAAAACGATTTTTAGCCAAAATCGTAAAAAAACGTTTTCCCACCAAAACCGTAAAATTTTAGATTTATTTGGTTTTTTACTGCATTAAAACGTTTATTTATTTATTGTTATTTAAAGTTTTTTAAAAAATATTTTTTAAAATATAATTATTTCATTAAATCAAATTTATAAGTTTTTTAAATATTAAGTTGATAATTATTTAGTTGTAAATGTAATTTAGATTAAACCAATTGTTATAAACATAGAACATGTCTTTTTTAGTCATTTAGTTTTAAAATGCATCCAAATAAAATATGCAAACACACGAACAAACATAACTGCATCCAGATGCAATTTCTAGATGCAAAAAACACATAAACGAACTGCGTATGGCTGCTGCGTCCAAATACTACGTCTAGATGCAGTTTCTAGACGCGGCACCCAGATTCACAAACGAACATAAATTTCGTTTTTCCATTCATCGTGGTTTAGTGTTGTTTGTCTACGTTTGATTCGATCATCATACAATCATTTTCATAAGGTATGTAATATACTAATACTACCATTAATTATTTTCATATTCAATATTTTTAACTTGCATAAATGAATTTGGTGGAAAGCAATGTCTCAACTAATAATAAAGAAATGCCTCTAATCAACGATAAGTTGGGCCAAATCTCATCTAAGTTTAATAATGGATCAAAGCGATTGATAAAACATCATGGAGAAGAAACAAAATCATACAAATCTTAAGTTTAACAATATATGCTAATTTTGAAAGATAAAAAACAAATTTAATTTTTGTCTCCTACTTATAAAATGTATTTTAAAATTTTATCCACTCATATCGGTCGATCCAGAATCTATATTCACGCTTTTGTATAATGAAAGAATAAAAACGGACTTATATTTCACCTCACACAAAACAATGATCAGCTATGTTGGAACATATTATTCTAAAGATAGCTTAAGGTCACACTTGTTTAGAAGTCCGTCATGGCTTTTGTTCTCCATAAATAATTTTGATCAACGCAATTGGGACCCATGTGATGACCATATCAAGATTCCGATTGTTATCGCTCCAATTAATTTTATTTCGCTTTTTATATGTACCTTGAAAATTTAACGACTTTTTATATAAATACATACATTACGCAACCACTTAAGAATTATTACATTTTCTTTTGGGTTATTCTTCCCTCTCCACATAATGGATACATTCTCTTGCAATTCGTATGAACAAAACCACGCCCCTCATGACCATCACGATAATGATGATGATGTTGAGATTGATGATCACGATCATCATGATGGTGATCATCAAGAGGAGAGTGGATGGACAACTTATCTTGAAGATTTCTCAAATCAATACAGAACTCATTATGAAGAAAGCGATCATCAAGACAAGAGTTCTCGTTCACTTCTTGGCGGCTCTCCTTCTCTGATCTCCGACGCCGCCACCGACGCCTTTTCCGGCCGGAGTTATCCGGTTAATTTTCCGGCGAAATTGAAGTTTGGGAAAGCAAGAACCAAAAAGATTTGTGAGGATGATTCTTTGGAGGACACGGCTAGCTCTCCGGTTAATAGCCCTAAGGTTAGATACTACTTAAGACAATCCAAATAAAACATGATCCATGATTGAAATGTTAATCCAATTTTTTTTATAAATTTTAATTTAGATTGTTAGATATGATTGGTTATCACTCTATATACCTCCAATAATTACTTTGATTTCTTTTCTTTTTTTTGTTAATTTCCCTTTGTGGTAGTTTTTTATTTATTTGCTAAAATCATTTGTCGTAGTTAACTATAGCATATCTGTAATTCTATATGAATGGTATTGAACAGGTCAGTCATGTTGAACATATTCAGACGCCTCCTAGAAAAATTGAGGACTATGTCTCTTCCAGTTTCGTTATGGTAATCTCTCTACCTTTCTTTCATACATATAAATTGATATGTCTCTCTGTCCATTTGAATTTAAATTCATTTATAACCCATATGGAAAAGATTAAGAAGTTTTCTTTTGCATCATATATATATATATGTATAGACTTGGTCGTGTATTATTAGATAAGCTCAATATTTGGTTCTTTAATTATAAGGAAGGTGCAATGATCTTAATTTTCGTATTGATAATGTTTATATTTGATGGATATATACACGCGCGTAAATATGTTCTTGAAACGGTGACGATAGGGAAATATGAGAAGCATGGGGGATCATCAAATCCAAATCCAAGGTGATGAACAAAAAATGATGATGATGAGGAATCTCAGAGAAGGAAACAACAACAATAATATGGATTTGAGGAGTAGAGGATTATGCGTTGTCCCTATTTCCATGTTAGCTAACTTTAATGGTCGCTTCTAAATGATAATCAATTCTATAAACACCCTTGTTAAATTTGGTTGTGTTTATACTTGTACCCATTTTGTATATATTTTCTTAATGTGTGTACATCTTGATGGGTGTGTGCTTAATACATATGTATAGCTTTTGTGTACATATATAAGTGCATATCGGTGGGATATTTGTAAATCATACAACGTATATGTTTGTAAGCATTTCTAAGAGCTACCATCTCATAAAAGCTTATGAAAGCTTTTTTGCAAACACACACACGATTATTTCAATCTCTTAAAAGTTTTGAGAGAATTATATCTAGGTTAATTAGGTTATATCTCTATAATATTATTTAAGAACTTTGTTTTATAAGTTATTACATGAAATACCATTACAAATAATAAAAGATAATTGAAATAGGAAAAGATATAATTGTTTTTTAAATTATGGAAGAGAATTTGAAAAGTATTTGTTTTCATTAAAGAGGTCATTAATTATTTAGTTTCTTAATAATAGCAATCTATATATATTCAAAAAAAAAAATATTCGAGATCTTGCAATATTTTTCACTATAATTTATTATATTTTATTTGAATATATATCAAAACAAAAGTTGAAAAATATTTTACTAATTTTATAAGAAGTTAGACACGAGAAAATTAATTTTTCTAAGAGTTCGTGGACTGACCACAAAAACCATAGTCATTAAACGCTGCATATTAAAGTTATATTTTCAAGATTATAGGTTTTTGCGGGTTAGTCAGAATAATATTTTAGTTCACTGCAAAACGGGTTAAGTAAACAGGTTAGTCCGGTTTGACATCTCGATCTATAATCATTAGTTAAACATATTATAAAATTAAGGTAAAAACAATTTTTCTTAAATTTCAAAATAATTTTTAAGAAAAAATGATTCCGCGCTATACCTAGCGCGGGTTAAGTCCTAGTACATATACTATGTGACACGCCTTAATTTTACCGCCACTATGAAGTGACAATCCAACTAAGGCGGCGAAGGTTCAAAATTTGTAAGCCTCGAATAAAATTACAAATGCATGGATCACCGCGATAGTATTTGAGGGTCGATCCTAAGGGAACTAAAGATTGCAATTAAAGATGCGAGATACAAACTAATCTAGATCAATTGTTTTTGGGTTTTTAAGTTTGCAAACTAAGAAAGTAAAATGCAAGAATTAAAACAAAATAAAAGCATTGGACCATGGATTTAGCTATCATAAGAATGAGCTAACAATCAAAGAATGATGCCAAAGATTGAATTAAGCACCATCCTAGAACATGAATTTCACAAATATGACTAATTCATTGTTATGGCATTAATCACTTCACTAATTACCTAATCAACATAAATTTTCGTTCCCAATTAGATAATCAATGAGCATTAAGAAATAATTCCAATTAGTTTACTAGACACCCTAATCATCAACTCTCGTTGGTTAGGTATGTAAAACTCATAAAAAATTTCGTCCAAGCATTTTCACAAACACTTTTCGGATATGAAATGCCTAAGTTCAGATGTTGAGAGATCAAGTCAAAAATAGCATTAAGAGCAACCTAAATGAAAGATCTATCAATAACCAACCTAAATCATCATCATCTAACCATCAAATCATCCTAATATAGCCTAATGCATGATCCAACTCAAAACTAGTTCTTAAACATAAACAAAACCAAAAGAAAAAACATAAACAACAAAGATAAAAAATAGAGGTTGAAGAATTTTTCACTAGAGTGACATGACAAAGTTAATATCAATCCAAATACATCAAGAGAAGAGTTTGGATCTAAATCCAACTCTTGGGAGAAGAAAACTTGCTAAAAATTAGGTTTAGAGTGCTTAAATATATAGGAAATGGGGTGAACGGAGTCAACTCGGGACAAACCGGGTTTGACCCAGATATTTTCTGCTCAATATTGCCGTCGATCGTTTTTCCCCTACGCCTAAATCCAATCGACCGATTGCATGCCCGACCAGATTCCTCTGCCGCGTCTGATCGACATGGAGGTCGATTGGAGTTGCTTCTTCTCATTTCCTTACTCTTCATCACTTTTATGCCAAATCTCCATGCTCTTCCAACACTTTGGTACCTAAATGTATGTAAAATATGCAAAACATGCCATGCTAATGCACCATACACACTTAATACTCTAAAATGTAAGACAAAAAGAAAAGAGACTCAAAATGCATGATTATGATACAAAATGATGTAAAGTGTAAAAGAAACAATAAAAAAAAATGTTAGAATGATGCAAAATCCACACATCTCACTATGCATATGCATATACCTTGTTAGTTGTTATGGCAGATTATATATGGATGGTACGCACAACTAAAATTTTGTTTAATGTCTTCACAGAAAGTTGGTACAATTTCTTTATCTTTATAATAATTAGAAAGTTTGGGGCCATTAGAATTCATTAATCTCACTAACTTATTAATTGATACGTTCATTATTCAAAATTATATTTATGGGTTTACATGTTAATCAAAATCTGACCAAATGTTTGGCAGACTATTTATATGAACTCTTAGCCGTCCCAGCTCCAAACATAATAAGCTACTTGGTATACTTAATCTATTCTGACGCTAATATATATGTTACATAGTGATTAATAACCAGATCAAATTACATTATCCAAATATATATTATATTTGCATCTCTCTCTATATATATTTTTATATCTAATATTTATGCATATCTCATTAGTCATATATGTGTATATATAAATATTCCTTGAGATGCTTGGAAAAATGATAGACTTTCTTCCTTTCAATAGAATATTTTCAAATTATCTATAAGTTAACGGCATCTCTAGATTTGTCTAAAAGAATTGAGGTCAAATGATCAGAATATATTTTTAAAAAATATATTTCTTGCATTCGTTAGCCAAACCTTCGTGGTAGGTGATCGATCAAGTCCTCACCAATAATCATTTCTTATTGTAAAATAAACTAATAGAAAGATTTGAATTTAAAAACAACATCCAACACAATATATGAATAAATCCTTTTTAGTCTCCAGTCGAACGAAGATAGTTGATGTTTTCCGTTTGGTTCTGAAACGTGTTAGATGAAGCGTCTAATCACATAGGTTATGATAAGACGTAATATTAATTGCTGCTTAATTAAAATGAATTTATCTTTAATTAGTCCTTGCAATATCGATTAAGAAGGTTCATTTATGGTTTTGCAAGTTAAAGAAAAGGGCATCGGTTAAGACATAAGAGATTAACCTTTTTTGGTTTTCATCTTATAGAGCCAAAAAACAATGTTCAATGTTCAATGGATTCAATAATTTCCCAGCTGCTTAACATGCTCCAAGAGCTCGATATGTAACAGATCAATGTGTAATTTGTTAGGATCTCACATTAGAAATATAAATGGACAACACTAGTATATAAGGGATATGAGCCAATTCACTAATTGCCAATTGGTTTTGAGTTGAAAGCTCATAAACCCACATTTAACATGGTATCAGAGCCTCGTTTGTTGACTCAAAAGTAGGGTGGTCCAAAAAAGGTTTATTACTGGTCCTAAAGTGGGATTTGGTTCGAGATGGGCTGATAAGAGTCATCACCTCGAGGGGACGTGTTAGGATCTCATATCGGAAATATAAAGGGACAACACTAGTATATAAGAGATATGAGTCAATCCATTCATTGTCAATTGATTTTGAGTTGGAAGCCCATAAACCCACATTTAACATAATTTTCTTTAATATTTTCAAACAAATGATGCAACCATTGTAAAAACGATTTTTTGGATTCGAATATAATTTTACATTCAATTCAAAAAAAAATCGAGAGCTTCCCACACTAAATCTTAACGTCAAATCAGATACTTTAAGAATCTCATAAAGCTAGGATTCATTGATTTTTTTTCTTTTTTTTTTACATTCACTGATAAAATGATTTATGTTTGCCATTTAGGGTTTTTGACGGGAGATATAGCTTGCCTGATTCCAAGAAATTATTATAACATTTTTCTACTATACTACTAGTGCGAATCCGTATAAATGTATGATCCTTTTTTTTTTTGCCAAACATATAGCCCTATATGCGTTCATGTATATGTAGAAAATTTCAATTAGATCTGGTTATACTAGAAAGATGTATGATTCTTACAATGAATAATTAACATGTCTAAAATTTTCATCCAATAACATTTGGAGAAGTTGCTTTTGGGACGCAATCTCCCTTGTCAATGACGATCGTGTCGCATATTTTAAGACACGTCATTAACTGGCCGGCGTATTAAGTATATTTTTTTGGATTTGGGATTCCTCATAACATCAAATATATCATTTTGGATTATGATTTTTCGATAGTAACAAATCTCATACTATCTCTTTAGATTATAATTAACATTCAGCGACGCTACGTTAGTAATAAGGTCTGGCATTTTATGTTACACCAACGATGAAGACCATTGGTCAACACAAGACCCAGAACAATAAATGACCGTCAGTGCAAAACCAACAATAATGACTAATTGTCGTAATGTCGTAGTTATCTACTGATAAGGATTTATTGTGAGTGGTTAGCCAATAAGGACTGACCATTTGCCAATAGTAACGATTGACCACTAATTGTTAGCTAATGCCTAACATATTGTAATAAAGATTAATTATTACTCCCTCCGTTTCACTTTACATGACGTTTAAGGACTGATTTTTTTTTTTAAATTAAGTATCGTTTTTGATTTTCAACCTTATCATTTATCATTTTAATGTATTAATAAAATAGAGAAAATTATATATTAAGAAGAGGTATAACAAAAAAAAAATGTGTGGAAAAATCTTTAAACGACATTTAAGTGAAACAAGGAGTAATGGTTATCGGGTCTGAAATAAAACATGTTGAGTTTGGGCCACAAATCCGCGTATGAAACCGGATGATTGGTCTAGGATTTGGATAGATTGGTAGATTTTCTTGGACACAATCTATACGTCTATATGTTCGTCAAACTGACATGTCATTATGAAAACTTACATAACTTTTGAATCGTTTATCGAATGACTTTAAATCACTGCCAAATAAAATCTTACTAAATTGGTTATATTTAATACAAATTTCAGCTTGATCTAAACCATGAGAAGCCCTTCAAAGAATCTCAAACTTCTAACGTTTCAGCACAATCTTGCATCTCTTTACATTTCAAATAGTTCGTTTTCTTTCAAAACAATTTTAAACTCGCAAAGATTCGATAAAGGATCAATAGGAGATTGTCGGAGAGATCATTTGAAGCCTGAAGAACCTGAGCGTTGTTGTTGTTATTATTTACAGTGATTGTCCATTAATTTTCTTATGTTTTTCCTTTAATTAGGAGAAGCATTGTAATTTCTCTTGTATTAACAATGCCATGAAAATAAAAACACAATCGTGATTTGATTTCTCTTGGCGTCCGCGTTTTTATATCCTTGTTACTTTTTTCCGACTATATCCTCGTTATTTATTGGTCAATATTGCAAAGTTGCAGTTTTTGAAGATTAGATTACACTATAAAAGATGTTTTAGAATCTTTTTTTTTTTCATTTTATTAAACTTCTCACGTTTCCATGCAATTTTTTTGTTTTTATATAACTATTTGTATTTTGCAGTGTTTTTTTTATTATTGATTGATTTTTTTTAATTTACATAATAAATTATGTTTTAACAAGGCCTATGAGTTAATTGAGACGGCTTGAGCAACACATATATATGCTCGTGACAGGAAAAGACAAACAAAGATGCAACTTGTAATGATATCACAATTCAAAGTGTTATCAACGGTGTATTGAATATCTCGTTTTTTTTTTTTATAAATGATGTTTTAGGGAAATTTGTTTGTTTTCTCAATTTATGATGTTTTCAACGTTCAAACACAGTACAATATTAATTATTTTTATTATTTTTAACCATTTGTGTTTTGCAAATTATTTTATCATTGGTTAAAATGTGTTTAAATGGATAATAAATGATTTTATTTTAGAAAATTAAACAAAAATGAAATAATTCATTAATATGTATGCAAAAACTTTAAACATCATTTATAAAAAAACGGAGAGAGTATTGATTTAGATGGGAACATATATATATATTTCAAATATAGTTGGATCATCTAACTGTAATTAACGCATAGAACCATTTGTTATATATGTATATAGGTAACCATGCCTCATGCTTTAGGTGTGATGGTAAAATAGGCGATTAATTTTGTTATAACAGAAAAAGTTACAACAAATGGTTGTATGCGTTAATTACAGTTAGATGTATGTAAATCAAGACATGTATATATATAAGATTGAAGGGGAATTAATGAAAGGAAGGAATATATAACGCGTGATTGTCGGGCGGGGAATTTTGTTAGGATTACGATGGACCGACGTATGGGACCCACTGCTTCTCAGTTTAAAGTGTAATCTTTTTAATTATGTTAATTAATCCCATGTGCAAAGTGCCCAACTCCTTGCTTTATTGTCAAAGGTTTATTCCGTTTACATTCTACATATTATTGGATCATCATATGCATTGAATTTTTCGTTTCGTTGTTACAAATCAAAAGTACAACAAGATGAATGATTCGGTATAATTCTCTGATTCATTGTTTTTTTGGTCGATGACAGTATAACAACAAACCATATATCTACCTCTACTTTTTTTTTTTTAAGTTTAAATTTCGATAATTTATAGAGACTTTTGCATGTAACGTCAATTATTTGAAGTTTCTAAAAAAAAATTAACATTTTTTGAATTTATTTTAAAAAATAATACTTATTTTCTATTCATGATAATTTAGTTTATGTACAGTACGACGTGTACATATATGTACGGTACATGTATAGATGAATATTTTTATCATTTACACGGTAAAAGATAAAAAAATAAAATAAAATATAAGTGTTAACTTATTAATGAAAGTTGAAATAAGTGACGCAATTATGTCTCATTTTTTTTTTTATATAAAATGTGAATCATTAATCAAAAGAAACGTTGGAGTACATGACTCTAATTTACATTGGACTTAAAAAAACTGAAAAAAGACCCAGGATAAAGGATGGGGACGAAACCCTTACAAAGCGAAAGCTAGTAGTACATAAACCATGTCTAATTTATAACTCATCATTATTCAAATCAACTCTAAACATATCAATTTTATCAACAACAAAAAAACTCTAAACATATCAAGTTCCCACCAGTTACACCGAACAACATAAACCCATCTGCATTTTAATACACAATACGTTAAACAACAACAATGTTATAGGCACATATATATAATCCACCATAATTATTTTGAACGATAGAGACAAATGATACAGTAGTTAGAACCTAAAAAAGGAATCGAAAACCGTTGGAAGTAGTTGTTTTCTACGCGGACATTATAGTCTATAAACTGTCGCATCGTTTATGATTATTAACGAACGTGTCATAAACTCCGCAGTTTCGCGTTCCTAACAATATAAATACACGATTCCTTATAGTCGCAACAACTATTAAAAGAAGATGATCTTTATCTTATATATTGAAAAATTATGGTTTATAAAGTGTCAATAACTCAACTAAAAAAAATACTAAAAGTGTTGGTCATAGAGAGTGGCATTTAAGACGCGATCATATAACATGTTCTGATTCTAGATCTAGACGATGTATAGAAGAATCTAGAATATGTAAAATATTCTTTAGTATATTTGTTAATAATTACTAATATTTGTATTTATGGAAACTAGGTTAATTAGGTTATCATTCTATTTTCTATATAAATATATGTAACTATTATTGTAATTCTTACGAGAGTTAATATACTTCTTCCTAAACACTAATGTGTTCTTCTCTCATCACATTCAATACGATGTTCAGTCTAAAATCTTTTTAAATTAAATATCAGAAAATTGATGCAACCAAAAAGTCTGATTCAAAAAAAAAAACTAAGGCAAAGAGCAGGTCGAGCCAAAAATTAATCCACCTCCAAAGTAGTCATCTTTTCCCTTCTAGTTTTTCAGTTTGTTTTGTGTGGATCTTTACTTCTTTTTTTCGAAGCTTGTGAAAACTGTTCCATTTTGGATTTTCTAGATCAAAAATTGCTCTTCAGTCTTCAGATAAGCTGGATTTATACTTTTTGTGGTGACTAGACTTTAATTATGTCGCTAAAAAAGATGATGGGTTATTTTTTTCTAACTAATATCAGTAAATTGCTGCAACCAAGTAGGCAAAAGATCTGCTTCCAAAATAATCATCTTTCTCTTTCTAGATTTTATTATTCTCAGTCTGTTTTGCTTGGATGTTTTTTTTTTTCCGAAACTAATAAAAACTGTTTTATTTTGGATTTTTCAAGTCAAAGTTTCTCTTGAGATAAATAGAACATTGACGAAAAAATTATAACAATAAACACAAACGCAAACAATCTCACTCGGTGGAAGTCCTAATATGCTCCTTTGCTTTTAACGTTTGGAAAATTCTAAGCTTATTCGTAAATAACTCATTAGTTACTATACTTTCCTAATCCGGACGCATTCACACTCGAAGTTTTTCAATTCTAACGGCTAGTTTCTTCTGCCTCCATCGCTGCAAATTCACATTAATTAACACCAATAAACCAAGCCAAAATCCGTGTGATGTAAACAAAAGTTAGAGAACAAACAATAGCAAGGTAAGTAACTTTGTATTCTATTACTAAATTATATGACTTCAAGAACCGATGGTCCCGTATCGATATTGTGGTAAGACTATCCGGTTTAACCAAACAAAATGGTAGGAACCTTTCGAATGCTGCAACATTCCTCATTTGGTTTACAACGAAACTGAATCACAAATTTAATAGGAATATGAATCATTATGTAATCAAAGCCAATAACACCAAATTTCAAATATCCATACAAAGAAGCAAACCCCATAAAATATTGCCCCAAACTTTTTAACCCAATTACGTAGAAGAAGCGAACACAATAACAAAGATACATTTATTATCTGTCCTTTTTCTTTTCTCTTTTACTCGGGTCTCCAAAGATATACCAAATATAGTGTGGTTTCCAAGTTTTTCTGCGAAGATGCCGAACCGCTTTGGCCGCACCGCCGCAATTAACGTCTGTCTTACATTCTGGACTTGGCGACCACAAGGCTAGTCCCTTCGCCCATTCCAGTAGCTCCTGGCCTCGTCCAACTCTCTTTGAACTGTTCCTCAGTAACACCTATATATGCAACAAGAAAAAAGTCATCATTTTTGAAAAAAAAACAAAGAAGAGAACTTATATGATTGAATAAATTATGAAGCAAACTTCATACATATAATATTTGGTATGTAAAAATCCGGATTTGTTTACTACTTGAGACATTTGAAGTGTCTACATTAACTATTATAGAAGTGCAAATAGAAAAGACTAGATCACTGGTCTCGACCAACCGGACGAATCTTCAACCACTAAACCATTATGATTGGTTGATATTAAAAAATGTCACTTATTCTTTTCATTTTTCTAATAAGTGGAAGTTCCAAAGACTGAATCCAAAACTGATTATCGGAATTTGTATCTCCCATGTAAATCCCGCATACGCCGTATAAATAAATATTTTCTATATTTTCCATGATTAGTGTTATGTGTATGTAGGTGCAAATAAAACAAATAGTAACAAAAAAAATTCTTGATTTTTAACAAAAGAACAACATTACCTTTGCCCATAGCTGCAGTGGAGGAGATTCCACCTTGGACGGTCTTAAGATAACGATCATAGTAATTAGCACCTGACCATTTCTGATGAGCCAAAGTGTCAACCCCATTGCTCCTCTCTTCTCTCTGTATCCTCTCCACATAAGCCAACATCCCTCTCCTCGCGTAATCCTTTGCAAACGTATCGATGACAAGAGCATCCGCATGGAAACCCGCAAGCGTTATGAACTGCCAGCAATAACCAAGCCTAGCGATCCGCGGAATGAACTCCATCATTTGCTGATCCGTCATACCGGAAGCGTCCCAGTTGAAGGAGGGCGACAGGTTGTAGGCGAGCATGACCTCTGGTGTCTTGGACTTGACTCCTTCTGCGAATTGTGTGCATTCGTTGAGGTCGGGGCTTGCGGTTTCCATCCAGATGATGTCAGCGATCTGTGCAAAGGCCCAGCCACGGACCACGGCCGCTGTGACCGAGCCTTGGAACCGGTAGAATCCTTCTCTGGTTCTGGGCAAGTCCCAGTCCCAGAAAAGATCCGTCACGCCGAGTTTTGCTGCTAATTCTCGGCCTTGCTCGTTTGACAGGCAGTTCTCATACCTGATCAGTCCAACGGGTTTCAATATGCATTAGCTAGTGTATAACTGTAACACTATGATAACATCAAAAACATTGTAAAGATTTATAAAATAGGTAGATATGAATATTATTTCTAAAGAACGTAACAGGTAGTGCCCAAATAAAATAACACTTCAAAAAACTTTAATGCAACTAGCACAACAAGATGTTTTTTGTTGGTTAAGTTACTTAAGTATAACAAAATTTTGTATTTCAGAAGAAAATACTACCACTTCTATAACTTTTAATTAATTCATTACTAAAACCCTACATAAAACCAAATTTTAAATTTGTGTAAAAATGTTAAGTTTGATACATATAGCTCCTAACTATAATAGTTAACCAAAATTATATGATTTTTTTTTTTTTTGATAAAGTTATATGAAAAAAAGTTAATGTCCGAAAATTATATGATATTTTCGGACAATGTATACTTAATTACTTATCCTTATCCATTACCTTGCATGGTTTAGCCACTCGTTCACTCTCCGGCTCTTCTCATTCTCATTGAGGTTCATGCGCTTGAGAGCCTCCACGACAGCTTCCGAGAAAGTCATGAGACGGGCCGAGCTAAGCCATTGATCCTCAATGGCTTGCAACGCCGGACCATTCTTGCCTACAGTCATTCCCTCGGCGAGAAGCGAGGACAAACTCTTGCCTCTAAGGCTCTGGTTTGTGACACCGAGGATGAACTGGTGGTCCCTCAAGTCAATGTTCGACTGGATCAGAGTGGCCGCGACCGCGTCCGTTCTAGCGACCAGAACGGTCTCCGTGCCCATCACGTCGAACTGGAGTCGAGCCGCGACAAGGCGGTTGATGTGCTCACTGACTGCCACGAGGACCTTTCCGGCCATGTGGCCACACTTCTTGGTGACGGAGGACTGATCCTCGATGTGGACCCCAGCGGCACCTCTCTCGACGAAGAGCTTGCAGAGTTTGACGGTGGCGGTGGTGCCGCCAAAGCCGGTGTCTCCGTCGGCGATGATGGGCTTGAGGTAGTCCACGAATGGAGTTTTTGTTCTTTCTTCTCTGCTCATGCTCATTCTTGCCTCCCTTTGCTTTCTGCGAGAGATTCATATTTATTGTTGTAGTTAGGGAGTAAGGTTTATTATTATAGTGTTAGTTAAACCTATCAAAACATAATTAAAATGTCTCACATTATCCATGATTGGCTTTAATGGTCTAAAACGGTATTTTTGGAGATTAAAGCCGGATGCATGCAACGATACAAACATAATGATGAAAGTGTCTCACATTATCCATAACTGAATGTAATTTATGGTCTCTAAACATAATTTCTGGAGACTATAAAATCTGATCGGTGCAAATTTAATTTTTGTCTTTTTTTTTTCCTAAATCTAGCTAACATATTTTTTCGGAGAATTCACGTTAATTAGGGAGATTTGTCTTGATTATAACGTGTAGAAACTATAGTTTGACAGACGATCAAATCAACTTCACACGTGGCATGCACCGTAAAACCTTGAACAAGCAATCTCATAATAAAGCACACCGATAACAAGTCATTATTATAAATTCTTTTAATTAGTTTTCGACACTATAATATTATTCTTAGTTCAAAACTAATTTTCATAGCTTGCAGCCAATATATCTACCTTCAACTAACCATGCTATAATTGCAAATTCGATAATTCATTACAGTAATTAAGTTTACCTGTCATGGTACTGCTGAGCGAAAAAGAGATGTTCGACCTTGTTAGGAACGGTATCGTATGGATAATCAGCGAGATCCGGACCAGGCTCGTTTGTGGAGGTGTGAGTAGACGAGCACTGCCAACCAGAGACATAGATGGTGTCCAGATGTTTAGCCATCATGGTCACCTGAACAGGGTCCAACGCACCGAACGTGCGAGACGCCGTGCCGTTGGCTTGGTGGCTCTTTAGCGTTCTCCACAGCTTCTTAGCCATCTCGTTCGAAGCATAACCTTGCTTGAGATGGCCACGTAGAGCCACCACGTCACGGGCTGTGTAAGGACGCCTTGTCAGCTTGAACCTCTCTGAGCTCCACCAAGTCTGCACCTCCGCAACCTCCGCCTCGAATCTCCCTTCTTCTTCCATTATCTGATTTATCATTCGCATGTTAATCTTAATTAGTATGTTGTAACCAACTTAATCAAATAGATAAAAAGAGATTTAGTGAACATTAATGAGAAGATTAATTTAGTGTTGTTGATTATACCATAGAGGGGACAGAGAAAGATGCAGCCATGGCTTTCAACTTTTATGGATTGGAAATGATTTGCTTTGTAAGGACCTATGAAACTAGAGAAGCTTCAAGCATGTTTCTCTTCTTGCCTTTCTTCTCCTTATATACTAAGTTCTGAATTCCAGAAAAGTTATTATTTTAATGAAAATATACAAATATTGATGAATTTTTTTTTTTTTTTGAACCTTAATATTGATGAATTTTGAAAATAAAATATTTAACATATTGCAACAAAGCTACTTGTGCTGACTAATATTTTTCCCAAGTTGGCCTAAAATATATATATTTTCGCAACTCAAAATATTGTGACACGTACGAGCGAATTATGGCAGAACAAAATTATCATTTGACATCCTTCTTTGGCTCTTTCTTTCTATGTCATTAAAAAATGAATGTGGTGTATATAAAATGGTTCGAACAACCAAGATGCACAAGGATTTATGCTACGGTTTCTAATAAATACAGCCAGATATATGTGCGCACCGTGCCCTTAGGCGGAGGCAACGAATGAGCATGGGGGTTAGCTGACCCATGTGAAATTCTAAAAAATAATTGAACTTTAATTAAGTATTTTTAACTGATCCATACCTTAAACAACAATTGATCTCTCTAGAATTTAAATTTAATTATAGTCCAATAAGTATATTAAATATTAGAGAATGTTAGCCCAATAACCATAATTTTAGAATAGAAAAGCCCATTAATTAGCTAAACCTAATTATTTTTACTAGTTAAAAAAACAAAAACAAAAAAAAATTATGACCTCTCAAATTCACGACACCTTTTATCTCTCTTTCTCCAAATCCCTAATTTCAACTGCTTGTAAGTTGTAATTTCTTGTTTTTTTCTGTAATTCGATCGGTAGAGCATAAATTTCAAGTAATTCATATATTTTCTTAATCTCTTCTCTTTTAACTTTTTCTCACTTTTGTTGAAAATCCATTAAGATGTGACTTGAATATATGTTATTTTAAGCAATATAAAATTATAGATACCATCGATTCTTCTTATAACAGCAAACGAGTTTTTTGAATATTAAACTAGGATTAAGTTATTAGTTTGTTGTAACTATTGTATTAATACTTTAGATTTTTTTTAGTATGATACGTATTTTTGTTTTGGTGTATATATGTAGGTCGTAGCGTCAAAAGCAATGGAGCGGTTTTTGAAAAAAAAATATCCACCATCTAATATCGATTTGGATGATTTACCATGTGATCCAACAAAGCGAAAAAAACATTCAAGATTTGATCATCCTAATCAAAGAGATGAGGTACGACGCAAATACTTGACTAGAGGACCTTGTCAACCTCGTAGTCATACTTTTAAACAAAAGTCAATAGGAAATGTATTGTGGCGCTTTAATCCACATTGGTTTGATCAGTATCATGATTGGTTAGAGTATAGCGTGGAAGAAGAAAAAGCTTTTTGCTTATATTGTTACTTGTTCAGAGTTCAAGTTGGAAAACAAGGTGGGAGTGATGTTTTTGTATCGACGGGTTTTTCCATCTGGAATAAAGCTGATAGCTTCAGTAAACACGTGGATGATCATACTAGTTTTCACAGCAATGCCAAAAATAAATGTGAAGATTTGATGAGACAATGCCCGTCTATCAGACATGCTTTACATAAGCAAACTGATATTGTAAAAAATGAGTATCAGATCCGTTTAAGTGCTTCGATTGATGTTTCTAGACACTTGTTAAACCAAGGCTTATCTTTTCGTGCTCATGATGAGAAAGAAGAGTCAACAAACAAATGTAATTTCTTAGACCTTCTGAAATATACGGCTAGTCAGAATGAAGCTGTAAGAAAAGTTGTGTTGAACAATGCTCCTAAAAATAATCAGATGACATCTCCTCCGATCCAAAAAGACATTGCCCATTGCTTTGCAGAAGAAGTAACTAAATATGTTATCCAAGAAATTGATAATGATGTCTTTGGCTTGTTGGTTAGATGAATTTGCAGATGTTTTGGATAAAGAGCAAATGGATGTGGTTTTTCGTTTCGTTGATAAATTTGGGTTGGTAAAAGAAAGATTTGTTGGCATTAGTCATGTGAAAGAGACATCTTCTTTAACTCTGAAGCATGCTATTGATTCTATGTTTGCCAAAAATGGATTGAGTTTGAAAAGGGTGAGAGGACAAGGTTATGATGGAGCTAGCAATATGAAAGGGGAATTCAATGGATTGCAATCATTGATTTTGAAAGAAAGTAGATCTGCTTATTATGTTCATTGCTTTACTCATCAACTTCAGTTGGTTGTCGTGGTAGTTGCAAAAAAACATTTTGAAGTAGGAGAATTTTTTGACATGATTCATGTTTTGTTGAATGTGGTTGGAGCTTCTTGCAAGAGAAAAGTTATGCTCACTGGAAGTAATCGCAAAAGAGTGGATGACGGGATCAAGAATGGTAAAATAAAGACTGGAACTGGGCTGAATAAAGACTGGAACTGGAAAGACCTAGAAATACTCGTTGGGGTTCACATTATAAGACGTTATTGCGTCTTGTTGAGATGTTTCCGTGTATTATTGAAGTTCTTGAACATATCCAGAATGAAGGCATAGACAACACCAAAAGACAACAAGCATATGGCCTCCTCAAATATTTTCACACCTTTGATTTTGTTTTCTATCTACAGATGATGCTTGTTGTTCTGTGACTCACTAATAACTTATCAAAGGCTCTACAAAAAGGAGACCAATAGATCTTGAATGCTATTTCATTGGTGGAATCTACTAAACGACAGTTGCATAAGCTTAGAGATGATGGATGGGATGATTTTGTGGCTAAAGTTTATTCTTTTAGTGAGAAAAATAAAACCGAAGTGCCTAAATATGGATGAAGAGTTTGTTGATTCAAGAAGGCCAAGGAAAAAGACCGGCATAACCAACTTGCATCATATTATAAGATGGATTGTTTCTACACCGTCTTAGATATGCAACTTCAAGAGTTTAATTATCGCTTTGACGAGGTAAATTCAGAACTACTTGTTTGTATGGCATCCTTAAGTCCGATAGATTCTTTTCGTCAGTTTGACAAGTCAAAGTTGGTGAGATTGGCTGAGCTTTATCCAGATGATTTTAGTTATGTGGAGCGGAGATCTCTTGATCATCAACTTGACATCTACCTTGATAATGTGCAAAAGGATAAAAGGGTTACTAATTTAGAAGGTCTTGGTGATCTTGCTCGTGTATTGGTGAAGACAAAGAAACATCTTTCTCATCCTTTGGTTTATCGTCTTTTGAAGATATGTTTGATTCTTCCTGTTGCGTAATAGTATTGGTGATGAATTCTTAAACAATTGTTTAGTTTGTTTAATTGAAAGACAGGTGTTTGAGACAGTGACAAATAAAACTGTGATAAAACGATTTCAAGATATAAGTGAACGTAGAGTACATCTTTGAGATATATATTAATAATGTATTTTTATTTTTTCAGTGAAGTTTATACAATTATATTTAGATCAATAAATTATTATGACTCATGTAAATATTTTTCCTATCTCCAGACCGTGCCGGTCCATGTGAGTATACTTGGTTTGAATTTTTTCAACCCATTTCGTAGTGTTGTGTAAGATTTATGCTTGTTTTATTTCGCTTCTTTTGCTTCTGTAATAACTTTGTGAAATTTATAAAATAGTTTGGTTAAAAAAAAAAGTATGCATGCATGGCCTCGGATCTTGTGGCCAAATAATTACTCGGTTAAGTAATAGTCATAGATTCGCTCCAATAGAGGAAGTGGGTGCAATTCAGAAAAAGAACACGAAATTATTATGTACTCTTTAGAGACTTCTATATACAATTGTTCCAACGTGTCCTCCTACCAACCTCACAAGTTCGATCAGTAAACCTGCAAAATGTAGATCAATTGTTGCATAATCTGCAACTATTGATAGACACTACCAAAGAATAAGAGCAATAAGCCAATAACAACTTACTATACATTTATTTTGAAAAACAATTGCTATACATTTAACTTAGTTGTCATTCGCATTTAATCATTCATTCAACACAAAATTAGCGGCGTAAAAGTGAAATAACTTAACAATATAATGTAAAATAGATCGAATCCAATACTCTACTCGATACCGGTCATTAGCGTGCTATTTTACTTTTTTTTTTTTTTTCATTAGCGTGCTATTTTACTTGCAAAGTCCTAATCATTCTTCGGCTAAACATTCGTATTTGGTATATTTTTGTTTTTGTCAATTACGTATTTGGTACTAGTTATTTAAGTGGGTAAATTTTTTAAAAATATATTTTCAAAATTGAATAAAGTTTTAAAATATAAATAGTTATGTTTCCCGAGGAAAATAGATAAACCCTATCTTGCTTTGAGTAGAGTCGCATATTGCATACGACTTGGCAATCCTATCTTTCCATTTTCTTGCTGTCGGTTTCCTTATTCCTCTTCTTTTGTTTTGTTTGCTAACGTCTAAAAAGATTTCCATTAACTCCTTTTTTTTGTTATTTGATGGGCCCATAAACTAAAACAATATTTCTTTTTACCAAATCAATGTGCTAGTAGTAGTACTAGTAGGCTGGTAAGAGATATTCATTTTGGATGTTGGAGTTTTCTGGTTTTCGATTTATAAAAGAAAAAATAAAACTGAATCTAATATAAATAAGTTGGTATATTGTGGTGTTGGTTTGAATTTGGGTTTATAGAACTATATTAATTAAAAACCTAAATTAAAGTTCTAGTTTGAATTGGGTTTGAATTCGGATTCAATTTTTTTGGATATAAAAAAGTAACCAAATCAAAACTCAATTAGGTTATTTTTAGATTGTGTTTTGGATATTCAAAACGGAAATTGATTTTAACATGTTAAAATATTATGTTATGTTTATGTCTAAAGAAAGTAAATCATTCATTTTTCAATCAGATATTATTTGCTATCCCTCACCGCTGAAACTCCTCCCCTTGATCAGGCAAAAAGACTCTCCATGTTGACCTGTTCTCTTTGTAAATTTTTCTTTTGTTGATATATAATTCTCACCTGTAAACAAACAAAAGAACAAAAAAAAGAGCAAACAAAGTGGTAAAGAATGAAAAATATATGATTTGTATTTTGTATTTGCATTTATAAATTATAAAATGATATCTTGATGATAAAGATTTTGTGTGTTTAATTTCAATATAAACATAATGTGCACTGTACATGGAAAGGGAAGAACTCATGGGTGGTAAAATGTGAAGTGTTAGTGTAAACTATGATATGACTGTGCGGCGGTGGTTTTCGGTGCTGCAGCGTTTTCCGGTAGCGGTTTTCTGAACCTCAGGTCTCCGGTGGTGGTTTTCTGAGCCTCCGATCTCTAGCGGCGGCGTGACTCAAGCGGCGGTAGTTCTGATCCGTCTAAGGTTTCGTTGTTTCTCCGGTTGATATCGGGTCTAAGTTTGGTCAGAGTCATGTTTAATGTTTCCAATTGTTATTTGGTCTGGTGTTCTAAACCAAGCCCAACCGGGAATTTTGGATCGGTTTAATTTAATTTTTTGTAATAAAAAAAAAACACAAAAATTTCAATACAAACATTTGGTCAAAAAAAAAAAACTACGATATGACTGTTTATCCAGTAAAAGTTATGACTGTTTTAACTATTTATATGAATCATTTATTTCGATGTCAAAAAAGAAAAATAAAATCTGAATCATTTTCATTTGTTTAGTTAGATACCCGTATAATTTTAATCAATTAACTATACATAAAATAAATAGTTACATCTCACAAACGTATCAGTCTGCAATATTCTAAACCACCGATGACTGATCAGACCCTATAAATCGGAGGTAAATTAAATATGCATGCATGTTCGAGTTTTTACGAGAAAACGGACAAAAGAGGATGCAAATCAGGAAGCTACATAAACGTGGCGGGAATTACGTCACCTTGAACAGATAATTATTGTCTAACTTTTTATAAAAAAAAACAAATATTGTAAACAGATAATATATTTGGATTTTATATTGAGACTTGGACATTGGAAGGTGTGCCATAGGATGGGCATAGAACTCTCAATGATGTTAGTTCGATAACACATTCGGATTTAGCCGTTCGAGGAATCTCAAGCCAACACATCTATCAATTCAACGTATAGATTCAAATACTTCGCGAGATTAAGTATAAATTTCAAATAACTGCTAAAGACAATTTTAAAGATTTTACTAACATATGTTCTTAAAATTTGATACAAATTAGTTTGTTTTAGTTTAGACAACTATCCTTTGGCATTGTTATATAATCGATTTATAAATTGGTTGCTTGTTCAATTTTGGGCCATGAAGTAACCGGTTAGCTACTAACCAGAATCAAAATCGGCCAATGGGCTTCAAGTTTCAGCTTAACAGCTTTATGATTATGTCCACAAAGATTGGGCCTATTGAATGATCGTAAACCTTGTACAATATTACATTTGGAGTTCAGATAAGTGTGATAAATTCATGTAAATCTGAAACCCATTCGTCTAGCCGGTTGTTGCCGTGCCGTATATAACTGCGGCATGTTTGAATCAAGTGTCCTCCTTTGCCAAAATTTAATATTTTTTTTCAAAGTTTTTACAAGCTTCTATATAAAGGGTAAGCAGAGTTCTTAATTCAATCGCTCCGAATACAAATTTTGAAAACTTACTTGCATTATAGGTAAAATAATGCAAGTATGAAATGATAAACCTTGTGACTTCATCTGAATACTAAGAGCATGATTATCGGTGATATTTGTGGATGTCTTCCCGTGTGGGGCCCACAAATTTGCAGAGAACCAGTGTCTTCAGTGTCTCGCGGAAGACACCGGATCTTCCCAAAAATCGCCACGTGATTCGTCGTGACATTAAAAAATTAATTTAAAAAAAAATATATAAAAAAATAAAAATTCCGGAAGACCCCGTGTGTAGGGGTCTCCGAGATGAAGCCTTTCCTGTTACCAATTCAATTCGAAATCACGAATAGAACCATGATTTATGCTCAATTATCGAATCGTTGTTGGATCCAACGAAATTGGCTACAGGCTACAGCTACATTAGCACCTAATATGTAAATTTCTAATCTTGTAGTGCAGAATTGTGACAACAGAATCGATTTGAACAAATTATCTAAACGTCAAAAAAGTTCGAATAGTGACATTCACATATGTGAATTAGAACAAACGGATCCGGAGTCTCGCCGTCAATCTGAAACCCATTAAATGGGCATATTTAGGCCGTACAATATGGGCCTCTTCTCCTAACAAAATAGCCTATTAAATCGGCTGGACCATCTCTAAACTGAAATATTTGATTTTTTTTTTACTTTTTTAGCTTTGATGATTTTCCCATTAATGTTTAACATATTTATTTATTTTACCATTAATTCAATAACTTAAAAATATAGATTCACTAATTAAACACAATTACATTTAAAAAATATTTATTTTACGTATTAAAAGATATAAATTTTGCTATTTTTAAATTTTGTACAATTAATTAATTTTCTAAAATTATTGTAAGCAAATGGGGCACACTATACAGTTCTAAATGTACTTAAAGTTATAAAAAAGATACCACAAACTTTTGATAAAATCCACAAATAATTTCCCAGCAACAAAATCTATCAATTCGAAAAAGTCTAAACCCAAAGTCGACGTCATGGAAATCGAGCTGGTGTTCATACCTTCGCCGGGCATCGGACATATCCGATCAACAGCGGCAATAGCAAAGCTTCTCGTAGAAAGCGACGACCGCCTCTCCGTCACTCTCATCGTCATCCCTTCACAATTCTCCGGCGACGCTTCTTCCTCTTACCCGGACTCCGAAGGCCGTCTCCGCTACCGCCTCCTCCCTGCCCGAGAAGATCAATCAACTCAGCAAACCTTTATTTCTTACATCGAGAGCCAAAAACCACACGTCAGAGCCGCCGTTTCCGAACTCTCTCTCGAGGCTTGGACACATACTGACTCGCCACGGCTCGCTGGAATTGTCGTGGACATGTTCTGCACGTCCATGATAGAGGTAGCCGACGAGTTTAACCTCCCGGCTTATACCTTCTACACGTCGAACGCTTCTTATCTCGGGTTGCAGTTTCACGTTCAGTCTCTTTTCGACGAGAAGAAACTCGACGTAAGCGAGTTGAAGGACTCCGATGCCGAGTTTGACGTTCCCACTCTGACTCGGCCTTTTCCGGCGAACTGCTTACCTTCCGTGATGTTAAGCAAAGATTGGTTTCCTTATGTTGTGGCTCGATCTAGGAGTTTGAGAGCAACAAAGGGTATTTTGGTAAATTCGGTAGCGGAGATGGAACCTCAGGCGTTGAAGTTCTTCTCCGGCGAGAATAGTACTCCTCCGGTGTACGCGGTGGGACCACTTCTGGACTTCAAAACTGGTGGCAACGATTCCAACGATGAGAAACGAACCGAGATTTTGCGCTGGCTAGATCAGCAACCACCGAGATCCGTGGTGTTTCTCTGCTTCGGGAGCATGGGAGGCTTCAGGGAGAAACAAACGAGAGAAACCGCTGTGGCGCTCGAGCGAAGTGGCCACCGGTTCCTCTGGTCGCTCCGCCGCGCTTCTCCGGTGGAAAACATGACGGGATCTCCTCCCGAGGATTTCGTGAACTTGGAGGAGGTTCTTCCAGAGGGGTTTCTAGATCGGACGGCTGAGACCGGAAAGATCATTAGCTGGGCTCCACAAGTCGATGTGCTAAAGAGTCCTGCGGTAGGAGGGTTCGTGACGCACTGTGGATGGAACTCGATCCTCGAGAGTCTGTGGTTCGGTGTTCCAACGGCGGCGTGGCCGATCTATGCGGAGCAACAGTTTAACGCGTTTCATATGGTGGAGGAGCTTGGTTTGGCGGCGGAGATCCGTAAAGATTATCGGAGAGGTTTGGCGGGGGAGCCGGAGATTGTGACGGCCAAGGAGATAGAGAGCGGGATCAACTGCGTGATGGAGCAGGATAGCGATATGCGGAAGAGGGTGAAGGAGATGAGCGATAAGCTCCACGTGGCGTTGATGGACGGTGGATCTTCGAACGCCGCTATGCAGAAGTTTGTCCAAGACGTGGTCGAAAATGTTCCATAGGAATTTGTCCAGATGTTTTGTGACTAATAATGGGATATTTTCTTACAAAATTATAATATGATGTCAAGAAGAAAATTCAGCAGTGTCTATCTAGATATGTTAACCTCTCTCCATTGTGATCCGTTAAGGCAAGAAATGGAGTTTACGTCTCCTTCGGTCAAATTAAAAAATCCCATAATGATCTAATAGTGATTATTGAGAGATAAGTTCGATCTTTTTGTAGACGACTTTCGTCCAGTTTTATATCAAGAATCCAAGAGTAGTTTCAGAATATGATTAGTCGTGGAAGTGAGGGATTCTGTATACAACTCTAAAAATATCTGATCATTCAATGCATACTAGATCTTGAACACACCTTTAAGTTCAATGTTTACAAGATATTCTTACAAAGAAATGATGAAAAGGCTTCTTTTTCTTTTCTTTTTTAGTTCCTTCTGTGTTAAGAAAAATGCACATTGTAAACAGTTTATAAAGTTGAGACTACGGACTACGGTTGCTTCCTTCAACGACCAAAATGAAAATTTGAAGTTGTAAAACTAGGTGAGAAATATTTTAAAAGTTTTGGAAAAGCGTGAAATTAGCTTTGCTATTTTGACATTAATAAATGATAAAACGAGAGTGACCATAAAAAAAAAAAAAATTGATAAGCGGGAGAGTAGTGTACGTTTCTTGGACAAATTATTATGTGGACACAAAGGTAGTGTATTGTCAATTATCATCCCATGCTTGATATCCAGAGAAACAAGACAAAATGCCAAACACAATAAAAAATACCAATTAGTTAAATGTATATCCCTGAACTGAAAATTCTGCCATAAGTATAATTAAGTATATCTAATAATCAAAAACCCACTTTATTTTTGTCGACAGAAGCAAAAACCACTCAAAGCAAAAGCTAACCAATATTGTCTATCCTCGTAGACTAATTTGGGCAAGTATTTAAGCCCAATTAAAAGAACATTGAAGATAAAGTTTATGTGGTCTGTCTTAAAAGTCAAAAGAATATCAGTAGATAAGGGCAGCTCCATCGGGAGTATTATGAGGGGTTCTTAGGATTAAATTGATTAAAATTAAATCAATATCTGTTAAAATTACTAGAACCGGTTCTTAGGGAAGAAACTTAAAGAAATCGGAAGAACCCCAAACGTGTCAATTACTGGTTTGTCTCATTTCTTCTACTCTCTCATTTCTTCTACTCTCCGAAATCGTCGGCCAAATCTCTCAAATCGGAACCAATCGGAGACAAATCCGATGGTTTCTTCACCAAGGTGATCATAGGGACGCTTGCGGGTCACCATCGGCGTCTTCGTTTGACCAAATCAGAGCCTCACCTTCACCAAAATCGGAGCCGATTATCATCAGATTTCATTTCCCCCTTCTTCTCTCGCTTTCCTCACTTTTTCCCCCTTCTTCTTTCGGCTCCTTTTTCCCTTCCGCAATTCCCGCAATATTACTCCCTTTCCTATTAGATTCCGAAATTGTTTGATCAGATCTCGAGTCGCGTTTAATAGATAAACTATCTACGGAGATATATATATATATATATATATTTGTCCTGCTGGGATCGCTTTAGGGTTTTCTGGTGTTGTTACAATGGTGGGTACTCAACGGTCGGAGGAACCACCGGTAAAAGCTCTTAAGAGCTATGGAATCACGAAACCGCTTTCTGTTGCTGGCCCTTCGGCGGCTGATTGGAAGCGTAATTTGGAGCTGGAGAAGGTAAGCTTTTGTATTTGTTTTGATGAGAATTTGCTTCGATTTTGACATACGTTTTTTTGCTGATTATTATTTTTGTGTCTTGTCCCAAGTTTCTCGTTGATGAGGGGCTCTACGAGAGCAAGGAAGAAACAATGCGGAGAGAGGAAGTTCTTGGGCGCATTGATCAGGTGAATAAGCGTGTTTGGTTTACTGCTTTCTCATGATGATAATGCTAAGACTTGTTTTCTTTGCATGATGTTTAGGCTAAATATTTGCATATGGTAAATAGATATTGCAGCTTCTATGTCTATTGGCTCATCTGAATGGCTATGCGAACTTGGTTTACTTTACTTATAGGAGCTAATCCTTGGTTTGATATATACTCTACTTTACTGGGATGTAGATTTTGGGGTTTAGCTGCTTTCTGTTTTGATGTAAAATAGGCCCAAGAGTTTCCTTATACTAACAGAGTTTGTTCATGTTTGTGAAATTTGAGATCATGTGTTTAAGGGGTGATGTGCAACTTTGTATCGCTTTTCGCTGTTTTAAGCTCTTAACACATGTGTTTTAACGTGCCTTCATAATATGGTCCAGATTTGTTTATATTGCTAGCTACTTTCTAATATATCTTATTTCTCAAACTTCTTGTATAGATTGTAAAACACTGGGTGAAACAGTTAACTCGTCAGAGGGGATATATAGATCAGATGGTGGAGGACGCAAATGCTGGAGGTCCACTGAATATGAAGGCAAGATGGAGCAATTGTGACGAGCTAAGAAGACTTCTCAGCAATGGTGTAAGGTAATAAAACGACCTAACTCTAACTTATCTCAGTAATTGACAAATTTTTATGGATATAGATTAGGCAAGACTTGAGTCGTGTATTGAATGGTTATTGTTAGATGGTGATTAAGACTGTCTACATCACACTTATTGAGTGCTTAAGTGTTTATGATGTATGTTATCAATGCTTGGTTGTTTAGGTTAGGTAAACACTTTAGTTTCACATTGAATGCTAACAAGAGAAACCACAACTTGCTAGTCTAACCCTAACATTATATATGAAAGCCTAAATCTGTAACACAAACCACAAGCTTCATCATCTTAACACAACCCATAAACATTTTCTCTTCTCTTTCCTTCTCCTTTAAACACATACAGAAGTAGGATATGGATTCTACGAATCCATTTAGTCACTCTTCTGGCTTCATGGACCTATTAAATAGTCGACACGCAACCCACAGCCATGAAGCTAATCCTTATGTGAGCCTTTCACCAAGTATTGAACTTGGTGAATCAGAAGTTCATGTCTTTAGCAGCCAATGGTCTGAAGCTCCAAGTGAAAGTGAAAACAGTAGATCAAGAAGATTATGGAGTCCCACAGAAGATGTTGTGTTGATTAGTGCGTGGCTTAACACAAGCAAGGATCCAATAGTTGGAAATGAGCAAAAAGCTGAAGCTTTTTGGAAAAGGATTGCAGCGTATGTTTCATCAAGTCCTAAGCTTGCCGGTATGAAAGTGAGAGGGCCAAGTCAGTGTAAGCAAAGGTGGGGGAAGATCAATGATGTAGTCTGCAAGTTTGTCGGCTGCTATGAGGCTGCATCATCTCAGAAATCGAGTGGCCAAAATGAGAATGATGTTATGAAGCTGGCAAACCAGATTTTCTTGAATGATCACAAGACGAAGTTCACCCTAGAGCATGCTTGGAGAGAGCTTCGACATGATCAAAAATGGTGTCAAAAAGATGAAACTGGAATGCCAAAAAGAAGAAAGTTTGAGGAGGGATCTACACAGTCTTCAAGCTCACACCCACTTAGCCAACAAGAGGATGAAGCAATGGCTCGGCCTGCTGGTGTAAAGGCATCAAAGGCTAAAGGTAAAAGGACTGCATCGACTGTGGAAGTAGATAGGAAGGATTTTTTGGAGTTTCAGAGCATGTGGGAGATAAAGCAGAAGGATTTTGCTTTGAAAGAGAAGCATAGTAAGCATAAGTTGTTGGAGAGTCTACTTGGAAAAGCCGAGCCTCTTAGTGAAATAGAAATGGCTTTAAAGAACAAGCTAATCAATGACATGTTGTCCGATGCTTGAATGTTTAAGTTCAGTTTGTTTTTTGTATGTTTAAAATGTATGCTTCAGTGTAAGATTATGGTTCTATGCTTCATGCTTCAGTGGATGATATGGTAGTATGTGTAAAATGTTTCTTTTGTATGATATAGTTGTATGTGTAAAATGTTTCTTTTGTATGATATGGTTAAATGTCTTATAACTTGTACCTTTCTTCTTCTTTTGCTTTCTGTTTATAACTTGTAACTTGCTTCAGTGTATATAGGATGGAAGCCTTCGATCATTTGATTTGAGATTTGAGATGTAAAGATGTTGTAGCTGCTATATCAAGTGGCGACGTTCCACTTACCGCTGTGAAGGTTTGAGTTTCTGTTGCATTTGGCTCTTGTATAATCTCTCTCTCAAACTATATGTATGTAGTTTTGTTTATACATTTGGTGTTTCCTTAAACATACAGCTTCTCTGGGTTAATCTTATTATGGACACTGCATATAAATCTTTGCATATATAAATCGATGAATAAAGTCTCTGCATAAAGTCTCTGCATATATAAATCTTTTAGGCTACCTATCAAGTGAGTGTATTGTTAGTTCTCAATTTCCGAGGCATAAGCATATTTGGCCTTGAGCATGAAGTTCCTGCACACGCCACCAGAGTGAAGAACACAATTATCTTCAACGCCTTTGTTCTTTGCCAAGTGAGTTAATTAAAACAAGTCTCTTCTTTTACCGTATAAAACCAGAATGTAAACCGCATATGTTTATTGTTTTTTTTTTTGGGGTTAACAGGCTTTCAACGAGTTCAATGCTCGAAAACCAGACGAGAATAACATTTTCAAAGGCATTATCAAGAATCGTCTCTTCATGGGAATAATAGTCATAACTCTATGTTTCTGCATTACCAATCAAATTTTATTCTTGTATGGTAACCAATCAAATCAAATTCTTGTATGTAAACCATCAAAATTTATTCTTCAATGTAAACCATCAAGTTTTATTCTTTTGTTTCTATAAATTGTTTATGCAACGAAGTCACAATTGTATCATCATCTCTTCATCTCTTTTTATTATCAAAGGTAACACCAAAATATTGTATTTCACAAAATACAAACTCAAAAAAATATGACATCTTCTTCACAAAATTCTTTCGACGATTCATTTGAGGAAATTTTTGATCAAGCCTTCGATCAAAAATTCGATCAAAAATTCGAGAATATGTTAGACGGCGTTGGTGATCGTCAGGCCGCAAGAAAGCAAAAGAAAAAACGAGCGTATATTGAAAGAGAACGGGAAATAGGACACAACCGCTTATGGAACGATTATTTCAGAGAAAATGCAACATACTCTCCTAATATTTTTCGACGCCGTTTTAGAATGAACAAGCCATTGTTCATGCATATTGTTGATCGACTCTCCAATGAAGTTCCATACTTTCAACAAAAAAGAGATGCTACCGGAAGGTTCGGTCTCTCTTCACTACAAAAGTGTACAACGGCAATTCGTATGATGGCATATGGTTGTGCGGCTGACGCGGTTGACGAATACCTCCGGATCGGTGAAAGTACGGCAATTTTATGCTTGGAAAATTTCGTAGAAGGAATAA
The DNA here is from genome assembly GCA_002933915.1 of Eutrema heterophyllum. Lineage (NCBI taxonomy): Eukaryota > Viridiplantae > Streptophyta > Magnoliopsida > Brassicales > Brassicaceae > Eutrema > Eutrema heterophyllum. The sequence goes on along the minus strand of PKMM01009407.1, from coordinate 41,917 downwards.
TATATTTGTTCGGAGATGAGTACCTAAGAAGACCCACACAAGAAGATCTTCAACGACTACTCGCTATAGGAGAGATACGCGGATTTCCAGGGATGATAGGAAGCATCGATTGTATGCATTGGGAGTGGAAGAATTGCCCCACCGCTTGGAAAGGCCAATATACCCGTGGCTCTGGAAAACCAACAATCGTTTTAGAGGCTGTAGCTTCCCATGATCTTTGGATATGGCATGCATTTTTTGGCCCTCCAGGTACCTTAAACGATATCAATGTTCTTGATCGCTCACCAGTTTTTGATGATATATTACAAGGTCGAGCTCCTAAAGTGAATTACTCTGTCAACGGACATGAGTATCATTTGGCTTACTATCTCACAGATGGTATTTATCCTAAATGGGCAACTTTCATCCAATCTATTCCAATTCCACAAAGTCCGAAAGCATCCTTATTTGCTACATATCAAGAAGCTGTCCGAAAAGATGTCGAACGTGCTTTTGGAGTCTTGCAATCACGATTTGCCATTGTAAAAAATCCAGCTCTTATTTGGGATAAAGTAAAAATTGGAAAGATTATGAGAGCATGTATAATACTTCACAATATGATAGTAGAAGACGAAAGAGATGGGTACACTCAGTTTGATGTATCTGAATTCGCACAAGCAGAAGCAAACAGAACTTCACACGTGGATTTCACGTTTTCTACAGATATGCCTTCAAATATCGGCAATATGATGGGCATTCGAAATCAAGTTCGTGATCGAACAATGCATCAACAATTGAAAGCTGATTTAGTTGAGCATATATGGCACAAATTTGGCACAAATCAAGATTACAACTAATCGTTTTTCCGGTTTATGATTTTCATATGCTTTTATGTCATGTATTTTTAAAATTTTATGAAATGCAATAATTATTATGTATGAAAATGTTTATACATTTAAAAAAAAAAAAATTCTAAATTTTTTTACATATTAATGAATTGGAATTTTTACATATTAATTTTTTTTTTAAGATTCTAAAATTCTAAATTTCTTCTTCCGGAAACTTCGGCAATATTTTGTACGTTTTAAATTTCATAAAATACAATAAAATTTTGGTTTTATAAAATATAGTATGTTTATAATTTAATTTACAAAGTAAATTAAATTTAAGAAAATTAATTAAAAAAAAAAAAAAAAAAATTAAGAACCCCAAGTGAGGTTTCACCATTGGAGGAACCAAAACTTAAAAATTCTTAAGGAGGTTCTAAAACAAAATTTATGAATAAAAAATTGGTAAGAACCCCTTATGGGGTTCTACCATTGGAGATGGCCTAATATCCAGACGCCACGTTTCCATGTCTGCATAAGACAAAGGCTTTATCGCTTAACGGCTTCAATAGTTAAAACCATTTCCTTTTTTGTTATGAAAATCAAATTGACAAAAATAAATAATTTTAAAAAAATGAAACTGGAGCTGGTCTTCATACCATCACCTGGTGACGGCCACATCCGGCCATTAGTGGAGGTTGCTAAGCTTCTTGTCGACCGTGACGACAATATCTCCGTCACCATCCTCATCATCCCTCAAATGCATGGATTCAGTAGCGGAAACTCTTCCTCCTACATCGCTTCTCTCTCCACCGCATCTGAAGACCGCCTCCACTACAACGTTCTCTCCGTCGCCGATACACCAAACCCCGATGATACCAAACCCAATTTCCTCTCTTACATCGATAGCTTCAAGCCACAGGTGAAATCCACGGTGGAGAGACTCACTGACCCATTCCAACACGAGTCCCCGCCGTCGCGGCTTGCTGGATTCGTGGTGGACATGTTCTGCACGTCGATGATCGATCTCGCCAACGATTTCGGCGTTCCGAGTTACCTTTTTTTCACCTCCAACGCTACGTTTCTTGGACTGCAGTTTCACGTTCAGTACCTTTACGACGTCAAGAAATATGACGTCAGCGATCTGAAGGATTCGGATATTACCGAGTTCGAGGTTCCGAGTTTGACTCGTCCTTTTCCGGTCAAGTGTTTCCCCTCGGTGTTGTTAAACAAAGAGTGGTTACCGATTATATTTGGCCAAGTCAGAAGATTCCGAGAAACTAAGGGTATTTTGGTAAATACGTTTACTGAGCTGGAGCCCCAAGCTATGAAGTTTTTCTCCGGCGGAGGAGATAATCCTATTCCTACGGTGTATCCAGTGGGACCCATTTTGGATCTCAATATCAACGGTCCAAATTCAGCCGACGATAAGCAGTCAGAGATCCTACGGTGGTTGGACGAGCAGCCTCGTAAATCCGTTGTGTTCCTCTGTTTCGGGAGCATGGGAGGTTTCCGTGAGGACCAAGCAAAGGAAATCGCAGTCGCGCTTGAGCGAAGTGGTCACCGATTCGTTTGGTCTCTTCGCCGTGCTAAGCCAAAGGGATCAACGATGGAACCTCCCGGAGAATTTACAAACCTTGAAGAGATTCTCCCGGAGGGATTCTTAGATCGGACGGCGAAGGTCGGGAAGATTATCGGTTGGGCCCCACAGAGAGCCATTTTGTCGAATCCTGCGGTCGGAGGATTCGTGTCGCACTGTGGATGGAACTCGACATTGGAGAGTCTCTGGTTCGGTGTTCCGTTAGCCACGTGGCCGCTTTACGCAGAGCAACAAGTTAACGCGTTCGAGATGGTGGAGGAGCTGGGGCTAGCGGTGGAGATCCGGAATTCTTTCCGGGTAGATTTTATGGCGGCGGAGTCGGAGTTAATGACGGCGGAGGAGATCGAGAGAGGGATCCGGTGTTTGATGGAGCAGGATAGCGACGTGAGGAATAGAGTGAAGGAGATGAGTGAGAAGAGCCACGTGGCTTTAATGGACGGTGGATCTTCTCACGCTGCTCTTCTAAAGTTCATTGAAGACGTCACTAAGAATATCTCTTGAATGTTCACAAATCTTAGAGAATCTTCCATGATTCCATATGCTTAGAGAATCTTCCATGATTCCATATGCTTATAATTAATTTACCCGTTTCGTTGATTAAAATTTTAGCTTTATTAAAATGATGTTGTTTTGTTTGGACTTGTTCACTGGTTACTGGTTACTGGTTACTGGTTACTGGTTACTGGTTACTGGTTACTGGTTACATACATAGAATCCGAATAAATACATGAAACAAGTGATTTTTTTTTAATGTTTACGTAATTACATGTCTTATTTTGTTACCCAAATGGGCCAACCCTACATCAAATCTAGCCCCCGTTAACCAAGACCAGCCATGAGCCTTAGATGAGAAAGATTGGGTGTGAAGCCAAATATGGTGAAGACAAGATAAGATTAGTTGAAAGTTGTTAGAAACTTGTATTATAGTGGAAAGAAGGTTACATTGCTAATATCTAGGTGGTCACCATTTTTTCGGTAATTTTTAAAAATCATTAGTTTTTTTTATTTTGCTAAATTTTTATTTTGCTAAAGAGTAAATATCATTACAAAAATGAAAGGTTCGGGGGAAATACATATAACGTAAAACAACCTAAAAAACTTGAAGCTGTGGCAAAAAAGAAATAAAAAACAAGGCAACAACATAAATGAAAGGAACGAGAAACAAACTAGTTAATCCATAGAACCATTATGTCTCGAAAACACTTCCTCCGTCTTCTAGCCGTGATTGAGTTTCGGACCAACCGATCAATTTTTTAAAAAATAATATGCGCTGGGATTGATTCTAGATTATGGAGGACATTGTTACGTTGTCTCTAGATACTAAACACTGCCGCGTGTGCCGCCAATCGCCTTAACACTCTTGGTGCTCTTGTCGTAGATTGTTTCATCCATGAGAGTAGCTCATCTCAGGTGAAGAAGATATGTGGTATTTGGCGGAGTCTCTGCTGAATCAAAACCCAGATTTTGGAGCTGTATTCGCAGGAGAGAAGCAAGTGATCTCTAGTCTCTGCAATAGCGGAACAGAGGCAACAATTAGTTAGGATTTGCATTCCCCAAGAGGCTAATCGAACTCGTGTTGGTAATCTATCAAGCTGAGCTATCCACATATGAAACGCCTGTTTAGGGATAGAACCCTTGAACCAGATGGAGCTGCACCAACTCATGGTCGCGTTACGCAGTCTCAGAGCCTGCCAAGTGCGTGAAGCTGAGTATCCTATGCATCTCTGTCCTTCAACCACCCAGAAATACGAGTCTTCTTCTGATGTGTTTGTGGGGAGATCCAAGGACGTTAATTGAATATGAATCGAAGTGGCCAAATCTGATCTTGGAGACGGTAGAATCCAACCATTCGAACCGCAAGCATCGAAGACATATGCATCTCTGGCCAGGCGAAAAGAGGAGGGGCCCGAGTCTCCTAAAATCTTGATAAGAGGTCCAAGGGGAGACCAACTATCAAACCAGAAGCTTGCCTTTCGACCATTTCTCAGATTGCAGTGTAAGAACCTCTCTGCTAGATGTCTGAGCCGAAGCAAAGAGTTCCAATTCCATGAGTTTTCTTTTGCCTCTTTCAAATCCCAGAAAATTTGATGTTTGATATGATGATGTTTATGCCAGCATACCCATAAAGAGTCATCTTTAGAAAACAACAACCAAATCATCTTTAAACATAATGTGGTATTCCAGTGAGAAAAGCTACGCAAGCCCAAACCACCTTCTTCTTTTGGGAGACAAACTGTTTTCCAAGCGACTTTCGCCCCACCTGATTTTTCGATGTTGCCTGACCAGAGGAAGCGACTACATAAAGATTCAATTTTCGTGATGCAGCTTTTGGGGAACATGAAGGTAGAGATCCAGAAAACCACGGTCCCAGAGATAACCGACGCAATGAGCTGGGCTCTCCCGGCGAAAAACAGAGTTTTCACGGACCAAGCTTTGAATCTCTCTGCAATCTTATCCAATAGAGGAGTATATTCCGTAATACGCATCTTTCTATGCGTTAAAGGGAGCCCAAGATACCTGATGGGGAGATATCCTCTTTTGAAACCAAATATATCAATCGCATTAGAGTCCATAGTGTTCAAACCTGAGTGGAACAACTCTGTCTTTGATTGATTCATCCTCAGACCCAACCAGCAACCAAAGTCCTCTAGAGTTTCAGTAATTCCATGCAATGAATTGCTTCCGCCATAAAAAAAAATCATTACATCGTCTGCAAACATAAGGTGCGATATTTGAATAGCTGTAGTTTTCGGATGGAAACCGATGTAGTCTGATGCAAAGCGAGACTTAATCAGCTTAGAGAATACTTCCATTGCTAGGACAAACAAGTAAGGAGAAAGAGAATCCCCTTTTCTCTCTTGAACTTTTGAAAAATCCTCCCGTAATCCCATTCACCGAGACTGAAAAAGTAGCAGTCGTTAAGCATTGAGAGATCCAGTTAAGGAAAATTGTTGGGATACCAATTGCTTTTAACGAGGCAATAATGAAATCCCATCTCAGAGTATCGAAATCTTTCTGAAGGTCTACTTTAAGCATACCACAAGGGTTGTTGTTTTTTCTGTTATAACCATGCACGATTTTGGTAGCCAATAGGACATTTTCTGCTAGTAGTCTCCCAGGTATGAAGGCTGATTGCGAATTTCCAATTACAAAGGAGAGGATCTTCTGTAGCCTACCTGCCAAGAGCCTTGAGATAACTTTATACATCATGTTCAACAAGGAAATTGGCCTGAAATCCGAAATCTTTGAGGCGTTAGGGATTTTAGGGATGAGTACCAAGACCGTGGCATTCCATTGCTTGAGCATCTGACCCGAATAGAAAAACTCTTGCATTGCTGCAGTCATTTCCACTCCGACCACTGCCCAACAACCCTTGAAAAACTCAGCTGAGAAACCATCCGGGCCACTGCATTTATTCTGCAGGATAGAGAAGAATGCGTTTTTGATTTCCTCATTTGAGAAATTCATTTGAAGAGCTTTAGCTTACTCTTAAGAGCATGTGAAATTTAAGAGCCCAATAATGTCTTCTTGAATGAATTGGCACGAATCAACCTCACCGCCCAAAAGATCAGAATAATAATCAACGTAATGCTTCATAATCTCATCCTGGTTTTCGATTTAAATTCTTGAGTCATCAAAGAGGAATTGAATATGGTTCATGGTCTGTCGGGATATAACCATTATGTGAAAATATCTCGTATTGATGTCCCCTTCTTGCAGCCAAGTAACATGCGATCTTTGGTAAAAAAATGATTCTTCAGCTTGGACCAAAATCTGCCATTTTCTATGAGCCTCTACCTCCCTCGATTCCTAGTAAGAAGATGGGTGTGAAAGGACCTTCTTTTGCATCTCGACTAAGGCGGAGTGTGATTCTGCGACCCTCTTCTCCAAATCAGAATAATTTTCTCTGCTAAAATTACGAATTGGCTTCTTCAAAGCCTTTAATTTTTTAGCCACTCTAAACATAGATGAGCCCGTGACATTTATGGTCCACCAACTATCTTGAATGAGTGGGAGAAAGTCCTCATTTTTTAGTAAGAGGTTATAAAACTTGAAGTTCCGCTTTCGATTAAGAGCCGATGAGCTCAAAATAATTGCAGTAGATGCATGATCCGAGAAACTCGGTTCCCCAAATAAACCATAGGATTGAGGGAATTGAATGCTCCATTCGTCGTTTACCAAGATTATGTCCAGTTTTTTTGCAATAGGCTCTGAAATTCTCTTATTCCACCAAGTAAACGTTGATCCACGGAAATTAAGATCACATAAGGAAGCTCTCAACAGACTGTTCCGTAACACCCTGGCTGCCTTGCCAATATTGAAATTTTGAGCCACTGTGTGTTCATCTGGAGATAGCACTTGATTGAAGTCTCCTAGAACTGCCTACGCTCTACCAACAACTTTGGGATCAGAGGCCATAACAACAAGCTCATCCCATAAGATCTTTCTAACAACAGCCTCATTCGAAGCGTAGACAAAAGATTCACAAGTTGGATAGCCAGGCATAATAGCTTCACAAGTCACCATCTGTAAAGATTTAGAGATGATAGAAACCTGAACACTAGGATGCCACATGATCCGGATTTTCCCCAAATCAGAGAAAGCGTAATTATCTTCTACACACCAGCCCGGAAGTAAAGCGCTTAGAAGTTTCTTCTGCTTGGACTGTTTGACATGAGTCTCCAGCAGACTCCCAAAAAGATGCATATTGTCTATATACCACTTCTTAAAACTTTCCGATGACTATATACATTAAACCCCCTAACATTCCAACAAAAGATCTCTGTACAGATGGAAAGACACATGGATTAATGTTTTTTGGGACTCTTGTCCCACTTCATTATGAGTTGCCTCTTCGACAACACCTCAATATCTCTTAGACATTTTCCTGGGATTTCCTGCTCTGAATCGCTTGAGGATACATCAGATGAGTCTTCCTCCAATTCAGACACTACCTCCTTCTCTTTGCCTTTCTGATCTCTTGTAAGGGCATTGTGTTGTCAGTTAACTTGGATATGATTTCCGTTTGCCTCTACTGCAATAGCTTGATTGGAAGCAGGGGCAATGAAATCTTTCTCTGTTGGTTCCACTATCCTCAACGTATCTCTGCTTTGTGAGGGTGGGGCTGTTGTATTCGATGGGGGTATAGGGATAGAATGTACCTGTTTTTCAGCACCAGATACGGACGAAGATCCCTTAATGATATACTTTTTACTTCTCGTCTTTGTTCTCGGGCAATTTTCTCTTGAGTGAGCCGTGGATTTGCAGTCTACACAAGCGATTGGTGCAGATTTGCATCGTTTGATGTTGTGGCCAATCTCTTTACAGAAACTGCACACTGGGGGCATCCAAGTACTTGAAACCTTCACCCTATGAATGTCTCCAGAGTCGAATTTCACGTTAATTACTTCTGGGAGAGGCTTACGAGGATCTATAATCGAATTTCACGTTAATTACTTCTGGGAGAGGCTTACGAGGATCTATAATCGTGAAAATTTTTGCAACCTCCAAGTTCATTTTGTTGGCAGTGGAAGGATGAAGGAATTTAGGATCTCCCACTAAGTCAGCAATATGTTCAAATCCTTCATCGTTGAAAAATTGGGGCGGGACCTTACGCAATTCGAGCCAAATAGGAGCAGATATCAACTCTGGTTTGACTGAATCACCCCTGGTTCCCATTTTGCTACGAACATTGTTTGGCCTTTGATCTGCCATAATCTCTGATTGAGGACCCGATTTTTTGTATTGGCATTTGGGATTCTGAATAAGAAAGACATCTCCTCCATCTTTGAGACTGAGATATCTCTATGTTGACGACTCCAAATACCGTTGACTATGTTGTGAATTGTACCTTGGGCTGGAGGTTCAGAGTAGAACTGTCCCAGGATAAAACAATCCCACGATCTTCTATTCTTTTCAATAGCCGAGTTTGGGATTTGAACACACGCTTCACCTGATGGCAAAGTGAAAGCTACCCCTTTCTTCTTCAACATCTTCGTTTGACCTTTGACCATGTAACACCAGGAATCTGATGTTGCAGAGGTTTTGTTGATAGAGTTTCCTGGGATAGTCGTTGTGTCGAGTATCGCAGATTTATCGGAGACAACTTGAGTTTGTTGAGCTCCCGCGGCGCTGTTAACCGGGTCCGTCACTTTTGTGACTTTCGCAGATTCTTCGGGAATAACAGGAGCTGAGGGTACAGATCTTGGTCCATTCTTAACCGAAGATGATGTCGGGTCAGTCAAATCGTCGACTTTCACGAGATTTGAAGGTAAGTCTGATTTTGACTGGTGAGAGTCGGTATTCAGATCTATTGGAGAGGTTATGGCCAAGTCGGTTTTCTCAGCCGAGGCTTGGGCATTTAAGTTCTCGGTCGCGGCTGCCGGAATATGGGAAGAGACCGACTGACTATCGACGGACGAACTGGATTTTGCCGGGGGGGGGGGGGGGGGGGTTTTTGGGGGGGGGGGGGGGGGGGGGGGGGGGGGGGGGGGGGGGGGGGGGCTTTTCCGTTAGAGGCTGGGGATGAAGAGGAATGCGGTGGAGGAGATTTTTTGGGGGGGTTTTTATTCCCCATGAAGAGGGGAGGACCTGATTTTGAGGAGAGGAGGGGGTTCCGACATCGAGATTGACGCTGGACCATTTTGTGAAAGAAACTCACTGTGTCGCTATTTTTTCGCCACTTGAGAGAGAAAAAAAATATAGTTTGAATAATTAATTATTCCTTAAATCATTAGTTAATGTACCACGAAAGTTTAGTTCGGAGCATTTGAAGGTTTAGAGTCGTTTTACCACTAACTTGACTGTTTAGAAAGAACAAAACAAGAAGTGATTTGTAGTAATATAATAGTCAAGTCTTTCTAACCAAGACCGGCCATGAGCTTTATCCGAAAAAGGTTGGGCGTGAAGCCATATATGGTGAAGACAAAGATTACAAGAAAGTTGTTAGAAGCTTGTATTATAGTAGAAAAGGTCACATTGCTACTATTTAGGTCGCTCTACCACCAATGTAGTATTGTATTCTTGTCTAGAAAAGAAAGAAAAAAAGCTTCAGAAAATCATTTGTGATTAATAGTTGGGTCTTTCATATTTTAACATATTTGCAAACTAACATCTAGAATATCTTTTGGTGGTTTCGAATCAATAGGTTCTTTCGTTTATGGAAAAAGGACAAAGTTTAGAAAATATAATGATACAGTGATAGTATGGCTACCAAAAATAATAATTTCTAACTGTCCAAATTCATATTTTAGTTAACAGCCATTGCTGGGTATTTATTTTCTCTCTTATATTCAGATAAGAAAAAAAAATCTCAGCACTCTTATCATGTAGATTTTACGTAGACCAAACTCATATATACCGCTTTTTCTTCACTCATATAGCATTTTATTGTTTCAATATATATATAATATGCTGTCGTTCTTCAAATTTTTCTTTAGTTAATTGTTTTATTATCTACTAGCAAGTTACTATACCCGCAACTGCTAGGTGCTAGCTGTACTGGTTGAACATGCACAGAAAATTGCAAGTTCTTCGAGCCGCGACAATGGAGAAATTAAAGAACTAAAATTTAACATGCTCTGGTGCCAGCTTGGGGTTACAAAATTAGCAACTATCAAAGTAAACAATCCAATAATAATATTAATATCTTTTTTATGGCACAAGCTATTCCCAAGCACTCTATTTCAGCGTGGTTGTTCACTCTCAACCGAAATTCACCCTCGATAGGGTTTCCGTTTGGGCCAGTGATGTGGAAGTGACTTGTTTACTTTGTGGAAACTATAAACGCAACCGGCGCGCCTTCCACCAAGGTTTGTCTCTGCCTTTCTCAATTTTTTACCGAAGAATTTGTGGTGTAGTGAAGAACAAGTCCATTGCACTCGTTTACCAAAAAAAACAAAAAGTCCATTGCACTCAAAAACCAAGGCTCGAAGCATGGTGAAGCTTTGTTGCTTTGTTGTCACGTTCTTGATCCCCTCATTTTCTCGGTCCTTCTCCTTCCCCTTTTCTCTGTTGTTGACCTGTTGGCGATAGTGAGTGATATCTTCTTAGATCCTTCTCCCATCTCTCTGCTGCGGTTTTGTTTTCTTTAAGTTGTATTATCTTTCGCAAACTCTGTATTCCTTTCCTAGTTTAATGAAAATCCTTTAACAAAAAAAAAAAAATATCTTTTCTCAAAAAAATAATAATATTAATATCTTCAAAATACCTAAATGAGATTGAAGAATAAAACCAGTGATAAGTAAAAGGAGAAAACCCGCATACAGTAAAAACATAAGAAAAAAAATAGCAAACTAGTGGGCCGAACATTTAAGCCCATCAAAGAATATCGAAGATTTAGATTGTATTGCTTGCAGCAAAGCACATCAGTTTGTCCCACTCCCCATCGCCTCGTTACTTAAGCCTCACGTCAACGATTCATCATAAGAGCTTCAGCTGCAAAAGCAAAAAACTCATAACAGAAAGATTTGGTTTCAACCAGGAAACCTCAAAAGGTGCAAACATCATCATAGGCCCAAAATCTCAGTCCATATATCACAAAGCCTATCACTATCAGCTTATCAAAGATTCGTTCTGCAAAACGGTTTCAACATAGCAACAGCTGTTATAAATTAGGTCGAATCAAGAAAAAGTAAAAAAACCAGAGAGAAATGGCAATTGAAACAAATACCCGTTTAGAGTTTCTTTATTAATCATGTGAATTATTATTATTTACAACTCTAAGACTTTGTATTTATAAGCCCAAAACCCGATATTCCTAATCCCATTTAGTAAAGGAAAGCCCTTTCCTAAATCCAATAAAAAACCATTCCATAACATTCCTCTACTCGCTCAAGCAGGACCAATAGCATACTTATTATTATTTATCACTTAGAAACAACAAAAAGTTATTGGCATGTTCTACATGTCGAACAAGTAATCTTTGAATTCTTACGGTCTTATTTGACTACGATTCTAATAATTCTTTAGCTACCAAACAACATACATTGACGTAACTGAGCTTTCGAAATGTACAAATTAGATTTGGAAATGGGTTAGTGAAAGAGCCTCCAATAGTCGGAGAAATGTTTCCAAATTTTCAAGTTGTTATCCGTTCGGGTCTTATCTTGGTATCTTTCCTCGGTTTTTTATGAACCTTATCGTTTCATTTCGACACCGTGAGTTGAAAAGCTTATGGTTCTGACGATGGACTGAATTTTGTTTTTGTTTTTGCTTCCATGTTTTTTTTTGTCATGGAACCAATTCAATAGATTAAGCTTTATGTGTAACCTAAACATTTCATTTTAAAATGAATACTAGATTTTAATCCGCGCGTCCGCGCGGAGTAAAGTTTTTTGTAGATTAATTTTTGTAATATACAAAATGTGAAATGAGAAATATCGATGTAATCTCAATTGTAAACTTTGTTATTATGTGAATTTAGATTACCACACAACCAATCTATACTAATAAAACATGAACACAAATTATATATTTATAAGTGTTAAAACTGATAATGACATCATTTATTAAAATTGATGTAAAAGTGCATAAATAGTATCACTTGTTTTTAAGTGATGATAATTAGTGTCGGTAATTTTTCCGATGCATTATAACTGACGCTAGACACCTCTTGTTTGTAGTGTAATCTGCCTCGAATCAGCATGATATCTTGCGTGTTTTGACAGACCAACCCGAAAATGACCGCAATTATAAAAACATAATCCTAGCCCGCTACATCATATTATCGTATAATATAAATATTACTAATTTCAAATATTTGAAATTTTATCAACTAAAGCTATAAAATATTTATATTATACGGTATGAGAAAATAGTGGAATTTAAACAATTTCGTTTGACATTTCTAACTTAAAATCTCTAAATCTAGTATGATTTAATATTTTTCTAAGATTTAATATTTTCTGATTTTATCTATTGTCATAACAAATTATGTTTATGTTTTAATAGTATAAAAAAAAAATTAGTGATTGATTAATCCAAATCCGACCATAGAGTTAATTGCAAGTGGGCCACAGTGTAACCCAAGCCCGATCAAAAAGTTTAGAAACTATGGGCCAAACTTAGCTCATTAGGCATTACAGGCCTTGTTTCATGTCCACGTTACCATATATATACTATATGTTTGCTTTTTTTTGTTCTTGGATCAAGTTTGGTTTTAGGCTGCTATGTACTCGGAGATGAAGGTATTAGCCCAGTCACCTAATTTAGACGTCTTAAATTATTATATGGAATCATGACTCATGAGAACTTTAAAAGTTAAAATAGTCTAACAAAAATAGTCTCTCATACTTAGTGGGGAAGTTAGTACGTAGTCTTAGCTATAGACTTATAATTGTGTACTTTAGTTTTATTTTTAATTGTAAGAAACAATAGTTTAAAACGTAAAAGATAAAGACAGTGAATGATTTAAATAGATAAATCAAAAAGTCTCACAAGACTCTCAAGCCAAGCAAAAGATTATCTCTACGCCAATAGCCGTGAAAAATTGGTGATCGCACTGTTGTTAAGACAGATTCAGGGATAAGATTTTAGACATTTTCATGGATTTTTATCTGGATGATGATGATGATTTTGTTCACGTTCGCGATTTACTATTGCAAATAGACCTTTTTTGTTAAATCAATTTTTTTTTTTGACAACAATCAAATTAAATCTTAACTCAAAACACATAAACTCTTAATTGTTATGTACATGAATTTTTAACAGGGGCTTATATTTTTTCTTAAGAAAAGTTTTAAGCATTGAATTCTGAATATTTTATAATTTGGAACATTTTCCTTTTTTGTGTTAAAGGGGTTTTCTTGATTAAAGAAATGAACTCTTACAAAAATTTTACTAATAATAAAATAACTATTTTAGCAAAATAAAATAATAATTAAAATAACCATGTGGAAGGGAATGAGCCAATTTCGGAAGTCTGTAGAGGGGACATGCCAACAACTATCTGCCAAACAAGAAGGAGAAGATATGGAAGCTTTATTTGGTATTAGGTCAAATTTCTTTACCACCCTTTGAATTTCTTGATCAATCAAAACTATATAAGTCACAAACCACAAATGCATATATAAAAAAAACATTAAGTATTGTGTCTAAGCCATTGCAGAATTTTTTATATTTCAAGAAGTTCTATCGGTGTAAAAATAGTTCCAAAACATGTTAAAAGTGACTTCCAAACAATCATACTTCGTTATTTACTGGTTTCTTGTACGATTCAGTCTTTTGATTGCAATTCATTAACAATCTTCCTAGTGTATTCTCTTTTAATTTAATTTTAATTTATTTTTAAATTAAGATTTCTAAGAAATTTGGCAATGTCAAATTTAAAGACGAAGACAATAAATAAGAGAGATGACAATGAGGTTTTGGCAAGAAAACATGACAAATAAAAGATATTATGAGCAAACTATATGGTTTTTCATACTTTTTTCACAAGTATAATCATGTATTTTCTAATCATATTAATAATTAAATAACTTTTTCTCTATAATTGTTAAACTGGAAATTCAGAAAAGCATATATTACAAAATACATATTTTACATTAAATATGCTCTTTTGGAGGATTTAACTAACTCTTACTACGGTTAGTTTGTCATTTCTTAAAAGCAATTTCATCCTTGACCGTAGAAGACAAGATGCCATATCAAATGTAACCAAGTCAGGTGTCCTCAACTTTTATCGAATATATGGATACTTCTTCCATACATATCATATACTATATATATATATATATTTTAAGACCCAATTTCCCCCATGTGTTATATCTTTATGTATATAATGACTATTCTTATATTTTTGCTATTTTTATTTTTATTATATACGTATATATATTCGATTATTACAAATTCGTAAACTTATTTGTGTAAGTGGAAAACAAAAAAAATGTGTAAGTGGGTTTTGGTGATTATGCGTTGGTATCTTTCCTTTTCATTGTTCCTTCTTTTTTTTTTCTTTTGCCAAATTGTATTGTCCCTTCCAACTGTAAATGTATTGTCCCTTCCATCAAAGTTGAAAAGTGTGATTGAAATTAAAATATCAAACGATGTGGAAATGTTCTGATCCGATTTTTGACGCGTTTTTCTTCTTATTACAGCTCATATTAACATATAATAAATGGGTAAGAGTAATCTCGCGTTTCACTAAGTTACTGACGTATGTCGGTATGTGCATGGGCCATGGCAGCAAGAAAAGTAGGAAAACAAGTTCCCTAATTAACTGCATCGCAGGATTGAGCTTCCGAGCAAGAAAGCACAATTTTTAATATCTGTTGATTTAATCACATTTTCCATCATCTGATAAGAAAAAATTATTCCATCGTTTGATAGATTATTATCGTAGACTCCATAATTGTATCCAAATTATAAATTTCGTTTTTTGGTCAAAAAAATTATAAATTTCGTTTTTAAATAAATACTAAAAAGAAAACTAACATCATATTATAAAAACTATTTATGCCATGTAGGTAGTGGATAATTTGTTTAGTTCTGGCAGCGTCGTGGATAATTACCTAGTTCTATAATATAAAATCGAATTTTTTGGAATGAAAATTACTGGTCATAATTATTTTTCACGCACGTATTAGAGAGTAGTATAGTAAAATATAAAAAGTATGGTTAGTTTTAATAAGTGGGTGTATATGACGACAACAAAAAGAAGGTCTATACTGTAAATTTTGATTTTATTATTGTGCAATTTAAAACTTAAAAAGGCTACATGTGAAGTATTAATTTGTTTTAAATATGTTAATTCAGTCCGAATCTAACCGAACTAGAGTTTTATACAGTCCGGTGCGGCTTTATTCGATTCAATTTAACCGAGTTCTTTTATCTGAAAATTTTATTTGCAACCCTGTCAAAGTTGAAGGTCCAAAAAAAAACCCAAGACTTGCAGGTTGTGGGACAATAGGTAGAGGCTGCTACTCCTTCTTTTTCTTAGGTCACTCTCCCTTGTTATGTTTTGTTTAACATGTTCTTCTTCTTTTAATAAATGAATGGTTATCGAACCAAAATCCAGAGTAGTTTACAATATTTTTACTGGAAAATCGACCCCAAATCGAGCTATCGAGATTATGGAAATCACTAAAAAAAAATCTAGAAAATTATTGATATACATCAATATCTTAATTTATGAAATTTATTTATCTATAAATATATTATATACATTTAATTTATCTTAATTTAAGAAATTTAGATTACTTTTACCGCTACATCAGTATAGTCTACTAATGATTCTTCCTAAATATCTGTGGTTTCTTATTGTCATCAATTTATCCACTTTTTACTGTTCAAGATGTCCACAATGAATAAATTTACTTGCTTTTGTCTTTACTCCAAAAAAAAAATATTACTAAAAATCTAAAAAAGAAAGTTGGTAATAAAGAAAAAGTGGCTAAAATGGCTAACTATTGCTGGAATCGTAGTTAGAAAACTCGACCTACGATAAATTGGTTGTTTGTTTAGTATTTATGTTTGTAATTAACATATTAAAATAATATTTGTAACATTTAAATTTTATGATAACTTATTACTATACATATTTTTAATTTTTATGAATTTCTTTTAACTTACATATTCCAATTTTTAGCAATTTCTCCTCGATGTATTTAATTTTAAATTCACTTGGCTTCTTATATTTCTAGGTTTTTCCGTATATAGAATATTGTTTATATTAAGTCATAGACAACAAAACACTGCTAATATTTTTCACATGAGTGATGTAAACCACTTTACCGTTTTAAACAAATATTTTTTTCAACAAAAGTGAAAAATATATGTATATAATAGTATAATACCTTGACGCATGTAAAAAGCATTTAACGTCTTTTTTAAAGAAATAATTTGATAAGTATATATAATTGTGATAGCCCTTCTTTAAAATTAAAAAATACACTATTCACATGTGATATTAATTATTTAAGACCTGCTAGTTCTAGTCATTGACATGATGATGGTCTCTCTCTCTCCCCCGAGCATAACTTTAAAATTTAAATAAACTCTATATATCTTTAATTAGTTCTTTACTTCATTTAGATGACCACAAATTAAGATTTTAATACAGCTAACCATGGAGCTTTTAAGTGTATGAACGGCATCACTTCAGATTTTTGGAATAAATCTTTAATATCAAAAATTTAATCAAAAAGCACAAAATTCTATTCGGTTTATGATGTCTGTTTCACTTCAATTTGAGTTTTTTTCTTTATATTTAAACATAAAATATCATTTAATTTGGTTTTACATAGTTGTTTTGGTTAGTTCCTGTTTACATAAATTTTATGTTTACTATTACCATATTGATCACTCCTAATATAAATAGTCCCCCTCCATTATTGCTCTATATCTTGTCTCTCTTCAGTGACACAAAACCAAAGAAGAGTATTGAGAAACAAGATCAAGGAAACTACTCAAGCAAGACGATGAAGCCATTGATTGTCATGGTTGCGGTTGCAGCGACGGTTCTTATGGGAATGTTTGGATCATCCGAGGCTCAGCTTCAAATGAATTTCTACGCGAAAAGCTGTCCAAAAGCGGAGAAAATAATTTCAGATCATATTGAAAAGCATATCCATAATGGTCCTTCCCTGGCAGCTCCTCTCATCAGAATGCACTTCCACGATTGCTTCGTCAGGGTATTTATTTAATTTGGTCTCATTTATTTAGATCTGTACGGATTTTATGTATACATATATAAATTAATATTCACACGTTCACATCCACACACACACACACAGATCCAGTTCAATAGTCTTACTAAAATTGAAGGATGTATTATATAAAATAAAAATGGTAATTTGATAGTAAATTTGAGCTAGGGCAGAATATTTGCGATTTTTTTGTTTTAACATTGACATTGGATTTTGGAAAAAAAATAATGAAGGGATGCGATGGATCTGTGTTGATAAATTCGACAACTGGGAACGCAGAGAAAGATGCACCACCGAATCTAACACTTAGAGGATTTGGTTTCGTAGAGAGGATTAAGACTCTTCTTGAAGCAGAGTGCCCTAAGACTGTTTCTTGCGCCGATATCATCGCTTTGACCGCTAGAGATGCAGTTGTTGCCACCGTAAGTAAAAAAACTAAAAAAAGATTTAGCGGCTCACTTTGTAAACTAAACAAAATGTGACCTTATAATTTTGTAAACTTTCGACAGGGAGGTCCTTGGTGGAGTGTTCCGACCGGAAGAAGAGACGGTAGGATCTCAAACTCGACAGAAGCTTTGAACAACATTCCGCCGCCGACGAGTAATTTCACGGCGTTACAACGACTTTTCGCTAACCAAGGCCTTAATCTCAAAGACCTTGTCCTGCTCTCCGGTATATTCTCCTTTTTTTTGTTCAACACTTGATTTCATTTATTTTAAGCTCTCGGAGTACACCGAACGCAAGGAGTTATCAAAACTCGTAGGGTAATACCATAAAACTTTTAAACAGAAGAGCTTCAAGCAGAGTAATCTTCTTGATAGAACGACAACGAACCCGAGACCGAACGCAATGAGTTATCAAAACTCGTAGGGTAATACAATAAAACTCAAAAACAAAAGGAGCTTAAAGCAGAGTAATCTTCTTGATAGAACGACAACGAATCCGAGACTGGATGCGTCGATAGCACATTACCGACCGGGCCAGAATTTTATTAGGAATAGTAAATTACATGTATCCGATCCTTAAGGTTGGTTTGTCAAACATTTTAACTCTCTTTTTCAGGGGCTCACACGATCGGCGTCTCGCATTGTTCTTCCATGAATTCTCGTCTCTACAACTTCTCGACGACAATCAAACAAGACCCAGCTCTGGACAGCGAATACGCAGCGAATCTAAAGGCCAACAAATGTAAGAGCCTCAACGACAACACCACCATCCTCGCGATGGATCCCGGTAGCAGCAGAAGCTTTGATCTCAGTTATTACAGGCTTGTCCTGAAGAGGAGGGGTCTGTTTCAGTCTGACTCTGCTTTGACGATGAACTCAGCGACGTTGAAGATGATCAACGACTTGGTCAACGGTTCTGAAGAGACATTTTACAAGGCTTTCGCTAAGTCGATGGAGAAGATGGGAAGAGTTAAAGTGAAGACGGGCTCAGCCGGCGTGATCAGGACACGGTGTTCTGTCGCCGGAAGTTAAGTTAGCCTGATCGGAAAGTGGTGTGTGTTCTGTTTTTCTTTAATTGTTCATTGTTGTTGTGTTTTTGACTTGGGGAAAAGGTGTTCTTAATTTGATTTTGATGTTGTTTTTATGCACCGAGAGTTATCTTTTATGGTTCAATTAAAATGTGAATCATTATAAAATTTACAATAATTTCCAGTATTATGTCTCCGTATTTTCAATTGGAGATATAAAAATATACAGTAATTATTATGAGCGATAAGACCACCTTTTGAAGTCGTTCTTACAACATGTAAAATTTATTCAAAAAAAAAAAAAAATTGTTCTTACAACATGTGTGTCCTTTAAATGTAAATAAAAAAAATGATCCGAGAATGATTAGATCTTTACTTCAAAGTACTTAAGATCAGAATGACGAATATTGTAATCCAACTTTATTGGGCGTTCTATTTGGGCCTATCATTCAAAAACTTACATTACATTCTCCAAATTCAACTTACATTACATTCTCCAATTCCCTAACCGGTGAGTGAAACGATATTCTTCGTAACGTCTTGAATAAACTTTTGCAAAGCAACATGCGACGATCCACCGTCCATTAAAGCCAGGCGGCATTTCTCGCTCATCTCCCTCACTCTCTTCCTCACGTCACTATCTTGCTCCATCAGACACATGATCCCTCTCTCTATCTCGTTTGCCGTCACCAGCTCCTCCGTCACTCCGGCGAAAATATCGCCTCTCCAATATTTTTTTATCCCCACCGCCAATCCAAGCTCCTCCACCATTTCGAAAGCGTTGAATTTCTGTTCTGCGTATAGCGGCCATTCCAAAGTTGGAACACCGAACCAGAGGCTCTCCAGTGTCGAATTCCACCCGCAGTGAGTGACGAAACCTCCGATCGCCGGATTTGCAAGAACAGCCACCTGTGGAGCCCATCCGATCACTTTCCCTCTCTCTTCCGTCCGATCAAGGAATCCTTCCGGGAGAACTTCCTTCAGATTCGTAAACTCCCCTGGAGGTTCCTTTAGTACATTCAAAGTCACACGGCGCAGAGACCACAAGAAACGGTGGCCGCTTCGCTCGAGCGCGACTGCGATCTCTCTTGCTTGTTCCTCACTGAAACTCCCGAAGCTCCCGAAGCAGAGGAACACCACCGATCTAGCCGGCTGGTCGTCTAACCATGCTAAAATCTCCGATTGTTTCTCCTTCTTGGAATCATCAACTTGATTCTCGAGATTTAACAGTGGTCCCACTGGATAAACAGGAGGAGTATGAGTATCACCACTCTCGAGAGACTCTAACGCATAAGGTTCAAGATCAGCAACAGTATTCACCAAAATGCCCTTCATCTCTCTGAATCTTCTTGATTGGTTTGCAAACATCGGGAGCCACTCTTTCGATGCGTGAATGCGAGGAACGCACTTCACTGGAAAAGGACGAGTCAAACACGGAATGACCAACTCAGCTTCCGAGTTTTCCAAATCCGACTCACTGACATCGTATTTATTCTCATCGTACAGTTGCTGAACGTGAAACCCGAGCCCGAGAGCCCCAGCGTTGTTGGTGTAAAACAGGTAACTCGGAACGGAGAACTCATTCGCCACGTCTATCATCGAGGTGCAGAACATGTCAACGACGAACCCAGTGAGCCTCGTCGACATGTCGTCCACGAGTTTCGAAACGGCGCATCTCACCTTTGGAACCTGATTGTCGATGTGCATGTCAACCCTTGTCGGCTCCGCGTTTTGTTGATCTTCGCCGGAGATAAATTCGTAGCGGAGGCGTTCGCTGGATGCGGCGGAGAGGGCTGCCACGTAGGCGGAAGCACCTACATCGCTTCCGGAAGGGGAAGGAAGGATGAGTACGGAGATAGAGAGGCGGTTTTCTCGGTCGAGTAGTAGCTTCGCCATCCCGACTGTTGATCTGAGATGACCGGTTGCAGGAAACGGTATGAACACAAGCTCAGATTTCATGTTTATCATTCTTCTATATTTTTCTTACTTTGTCTGAATCCTCTGAGTGATAACACCAATGAGAAGTATCAAATGACCTTTATACTAATTTAAATAGTCACTGTTTCGGTTTCTTTTGTTTGGTTCTGTTTATTGGGGGCAAAATAACTCGAGCTCTTTAGAAAATATTAGCCCATTTCTATCCATACGAAAACATTGTTTTTTTTTCGAAAAATTTATTTCAGAACATTTTGATCATAAAATCATGATATCTTCATCCAAAAACTTATTTGATTAAATTTAAACTAAATTAATGTAAGAAAAAAATTTATTAAAATATTATTAGTTGCATATCAAATCATCTACATTTTTTTCGACGGTCAAATCGTCTACATAACATAATCATATTAAAATATAAGTGAAATAAATATAGATCTATCTATACGATGAAAACAAAAAAACGATGAGAGAAAATTTTGAACACAATTTTTACTCTGAACATATAAAATAAAAGTAAGATCTTTTTCAATATATATAT
>PKMM01009407.1:0-18943 GCA_002933915.1 Eutrema heterophyllum | reverse complement strand
CACGATCAGAAACTATGGTTCTAGGGATGCCATGTAGTCTAACAACCTCTCTAAAGAACAGGGGTGCGAGGGAATAGGGAGAGGAGTATACAAACCGTGGGGTTGGACCTTAGACTTAGCTTGCTTACACGTATTGCACCTGTTGCAGATTCGTTCTACATCTCTCTTCATGTGAGGCCAATAAAAGTGGTCTTGCATCACCTTTAACGTCTTAGCAACGCCAAAATGACCCATCAGACCTCCTCCATGAGCCTCCCTAACAAGCAAATCTCGAATAGAGCAGTTAGGAATACACAGCTTGTTACCAAGGAAAAGAAATCCTTCATCTCTAAAATACGAACCAGTAGCAAACTTTTCACACAACTTAAACACTTCTTGAAAATCAGAATCAGTATGGTATAGATGTTTAAGTTGTTCAAATCCCAGCAGTTTGACATCAAGAGTAGAAAGGAGTGCGTACCTTCGAGATAGTGCATCAGCAACTATGTTTTCCTTACCTTTTTTAAACTTAATGACATAAGGAAAGGTTTCTATGAACTCTACCCATCTGGCATGCCTCTTGTTGAGCTTATGCTGACCCTTTAAGTGCTTGAGGGACTCGTGGTCAGTGTGAATAACAAACTCCTTGGGCCACAAGTAGTGTTGCCACGTTTGGAGAGCCCTCACCAATGCATACAGCTCCTTGTCATACGTTGGGTAGTTTAGAGTGGCACCTCCGAGTTTCTCACTGAAGAAGGCAATGGGCTTCTTGTCTTGCATCAGAACAGCTCCAATACCTACACCAGAAGCATCACATTCAATCTCAAACGTTTTTAAGAAATCAGGAAGTGCTAAGAGAGGGGCGTGAGTAAGCATGTGTTTTAAGGTCGGAATGCTTCTGCTTGTGCTGCTCCCCATTTGAATCCAACTTCCTTCTTGATCACTTCAATGAGTGGTGCTGCAATGGTACTGAAGTCTTTAACAAATCGCCTATAGAACCCAGCAAGCCCATGGAAGCTCCTCACGTCGCCTACTGTTTTTGGAACAGGCCATTCTCTGATTGCTTTCACCTTCTCCTCATCAACTTGTACTCCATCTGCACTCACAACAAAGCCTAAAAAGACCACGTTATCTGTACAAAATGTGCATTTCTTAAGGTTGGCATAAAGCTTTTCCTCTCGAAGTACATTCAAAACAGATTGCAAATGCCCTATATGCTCTTCTAAGTCCTTGCTATAAACCAGAATGTCATCGAAGTATACTACTACAAAAACGCCTATGAAAGATCTCAGAACATGATTCATTAATCTCATAAATGTACTAGGTGCATTAGTGAGTCCAAATGGCATAACTAACCATTCATATAGT
The DNA here is from genome assembly GCA_002933915.1 of Eutrema heterophyllum. Taxonomy (NCBI): domain Eukaryota; kingdom Viridiplantae; phylum Streptophyta; class Magnoliopsida; order Brassicales; family Brassicaceae; genus Eutrema; species Eutrema heterophyllum. The sequence continues at coordinate 17,596 of PKMM01009407.1, read as the reverse complement.
CCATGTTTCGTTTTAAATGCAGTTTTCCATTCATCTCCTTCTTTCATCCTAATCTGGTGATAACCACTCTTTAAATCTATCTTTGAAAACATCCTAGAACCATGCAATTCGTCTAACATGTCATCTAGTCTAGGAATAAGGTGGCGATACTTCACCGTGATGTTGTTTATAGCTCGGCAATCAACGCACATGCGCCAACTCCCATCCTTCTTAGGTACGAGCAGAACTGGTACAGCACAAGGACTCATGCTCTCCCTGATGTGTCCCTTCTCTAAGAGCTCGTCAACCTGTTTTTGAAGCTCCTTAGTCTCCAATGGGTTGGTTCTGTATGCTGGTCGATTTGGCAATGAAGCACCAGGCACAAAATCAATCTGATGCTCGATTCCTCTAACTGGTGGCAGTCCAGTTGGGTTGTCTCCTGGAAAAACGTCCTCATAGTCCTGCAAAAGAAGTTTCATTTCACTCGGTAGCACTGGTGTAAGGTCAGTTAGGCTGCTAAGAGCCTCTTTAAAAACAATCAGAATCAAAGGTTTTTGAAAAGCTAAGGCATGTTTAATATCACCTGATTTGGTAATGAACGTGTTGTGCTTGCTCTGGTCTGACTTTGATCCTTGTGATTGTAACTCAAGAGCACTGGTATTCTGCCTCATTCTTTGTTTCAGAATCATCTGGTCTTGATGCACTTCTTCTGGTGTTAAAGGAACCAGAACCGTCTTCTTTCCCTTGTACTCAAATGAATGACAATTTTTGAAACCATCATGAGTCACTCTGCGGTCTGATTGCCATGGTCTCCCAAGCAGAATGTGTCCAGCAGCCATGGGAAGCACATCACACAGTATCTCGTCCTCATAAGCTCCAATAGCAAAGGGAACCAGCACTTGTTTGTTCACTTGCATCTCCCCTTCTTCATTCAGCCATTGCAACTTATATGGCTTAGGGTGCTTCTTTGGCTTCAAACTCAGTTTGCTAACCATGGTTTCACTTGCTACGTTGGTACAACTCCCTCCATCTATGATCAAGCTGCATACCTTCCCTTGGACTATGCATCTCGTGTGAAACAAATTTTCCCTCTGTTCTTGATCAGTAGTAGTAGCCTTCACGCTTAATGATCTTCTTGTAACCAGTAGTGAACCTTGTGCAGCTTGTTCTTCACACTCTGACTCGTAATCAGACTCTGCTTCTCCTTCGTCTTCTGTTTCGAACTCACCGCTGTCTAAAAGAACCATCACCCTCTTGTTGATACACTCACTGGCATAGTGACCTCTTCCTTGGCATTTGAAACACTTAACATCTCTGTTTCTGGTTGCAACGTTTTCTACTCTGCCCTTGCCTTTGTCACTTTGATTAATCTGGTATGGTCTCATTTCTGGCCTCAGCTCTGGTTTTGGCGTATATACTTGCTTCCCATCACGTTGAGAAGTGCTTGTTCTGTCCTCCCTTGCATAGTTTGTTTTAGAAACAGTCGGTGCATTTCCATACCCAAAACGTGTAGATCCTTTCCTTTTGAGCTGTTGTTCGATCAGAATGGCCTTATGAAGCATCTCCTCTAGTTCAACATAGTGATGCATCTCCAATCTGTCCTGAATATCTCTGTTTAACCCTCCTAAGAAACGTGACATAGCTGCTTCTCTATCTTCGGTTATACCAGCTCTAATCAGAAGTGTTTCAAGCTCCTTGTAATACTCATCCACCCTTTTGCTTCCTTGAACAAGTTTTCTGAGCTTGCTATGCATCTCCCTGTGATGGTGACTTGGGACGAATCTCTTTCTCATGACCCTCTTCATCTCTGTCCAAGTACGCACAGGCTCCTCTTCATTGCGTATCCTAGAAGTAACAAGCTGATCCCACCAGCTGAGTGCATAATCACTAAATTCGGTTGCTGCTATCTTCACCTTGTTGATTTCAGTGTAGTGTTGGCAATTGAACACCAGCTCTATCTTCTTCTCCCACTCCAAGTAAGTATCAGGGTCACTGCTCCCATTAAAGGGGGGTATCCTAAGCTTGAGACCCCCAAATGCGTCTCTGCCTTCTCCACCACGTCTATGTCGCCTCTGACTTCCTCTTGACGAAGCACTCTCTTCACTGTAGTAACTAGCAGTCTCGTTATCTTCAGCATGATGCCTCTGTTGGTCTCTGCCTCTACGCCCTCTTCTAGGATTATCATCCCTCGGCCCAGTTTGTTGCTCTTCTCGAAATGCCTCAAATCTGGCATCTAAGGCAGTAGTGAGCACTTGTTGCATTTGTGCCATCATCGCATCCATCATAAGCTTGTTATTCCTCATGGTGCTGGTCTCTTCCTCTCCTTGCGACATCCTGCAAGAGTAGACAAGAAACAAAACCAGTAACTAGTTCTTTGAAAAGAAACACAAGTATAATCAAACAAAGAAGCAATGCGTATCAAATGATGCACAGGTTGTGATGAATGTATGTGATGCAAGGGTGCAACTAACTCGTCCTATAACCTTAACTAAGTGTAACAACGAAGTTTCTGGTCTTAAACAAGTCCTAGGAGCAGTAGCAACACAAGAAAAATTCGACAGACTCACTAACAAAAAAAAAAAATTCAAGAACACCTAAGAACCCTAATGGCGCCGTAAGTCTCTTCTTCAACCTAAGCTACTGTTTTTTTTTTTTTTTGATTTATGGATGCAACTACGAAGCTAAGCAGGATACTAATGGCGAAATAGTCTAGAAACTACAAGCACAGCAAGCCCTAATCACAAGGACTCGCCAAAACAGAAAAACAAGATAAATTTAGATGGGTGAAGAAACTGGAAACACGAGTTACATGTTCTGGAAAGAGATTACCAAGGCTTAGAGCACTGCTCTGATACCAGATGATGAGTCCCTTGATAGATCTGCTACTCCAAGATGGTAAACGAACAGGATAACCCTTGCAAGCACCAAGCTTCAAGGCGTGGGGGGTGTATTGTGTCGCACATAAGTGGTGGAAGTCTTCTGATATGCAAGTTCTATCAAGATATGACACACTTGATAAGAACAGTAGCCTGGATATGACACACCAAGCAAACAGAGAGTTGACAAGAAGAAGCTCGACAAAGCTCTCAAGAGAAGTAGGCGCAGCCTTAGGGTTTTTATTAAAAAGTTGGTTACTTGTCTTTGTCGACATTACATAGTTTATATAGGGAAAAACTAGGCCCTTAAGTCTCAAGTAATTATAAAAATAACCCAAAGAAAGAAAAATAGAGATTAGGCCCAATAAAACAAGTTTTAGGCGAGATCAAGAAGAAAAGGAAAGAAAGAAAAGAAAAGGCCATGCGAATGGATAAAATGCATCTTGGCCGAGACTAGTGAGCTTAGGGGAGTGGTTTATCCTTGCCTCATTAAAAACCTATCTCTATAAACAAACCCAGTGGGAAAATTAAACCAGAGATAGGGAAAAAGAGTGCAAAGACAAACCACACTCACTAGTCTTTAAGAATTACGAATAGAGCGAATATAGAAGTGATGTTGTTGTCTCCTTGCTTCAGGTAATCTGGTTGCTCCTGGATTTGATTGAGGATGCCAGCAACTGCTTCTTTGAGCTCCTTAGTCCGTGAACGTGTCATTGGACCAGTTGGTATCGCCTTAGACTCCTCAGCTACAAGCTCTCCCTCTACAAGCTCTTGCTCCATGCTATCCATGATCATATCATTACCACAAACTTTTGGGCCTATATAATTTAAGAGCGTGCTAGTGTCCATTCTTCATCCCGGTTAAGCGACATTCTCAGTAACGTCTTGGATAAACTTTTGCATAGCTAGCAGTTTTAGACGTTCCATATCGTCCGTTAAAGCTACTGTTGAAGTAATGGGTCATCCGGTTATTGGGCTTGGGCGTGTGTTGAACTTGGGCCAGCTGGAGAGGGTAGACGGTGTCGTTTTGATATAGCTTTGGGTCAAACAAGTCAACAGCTCTGTCTCCGTTGTAGTTGTACCGATTTCACGTGTAGTGGGAGTAGTATAAGTTGTTTCAGTTAGATCTAAGCTTGGTATCAGGTGTGTGATATCTTCTTGTTATCGTATTCTTAGAGAGAGAATCACTTGGTTTCTTATATTTCTAGGTTTTTCCATATATATAGAATATCTATACTATTAAAAGGGAAACACTTTTAGTAACTGCATCCAAACACTCCATATTTTTTTTTTTAAATCTGTTTGAAAACTATTTTAACATTATACCAGTTTGTTTTTACAAATATAAATATATAAAAATAAATATAATTCCGAATTTGGGATCTTATTATATAAAGCTTGATCTCTCAACGTGAGTGTGACACGTAGGATAATTATCAGTAACGAGATCGTGACATTTGTCACGGTTAATTTAGATCGCGACATTTGTCAATTTGATTTAAAAAAGTAAAAATGAATTAAAGTAAATATTAAAAAAGTTAAACTAAAAAGAGGCAATCTTAAAAAAAGAAAAAACAAGAATAACTAAAGAAAACTTATAATAAAGGAAAATGACAAAAGGAAACTTAAAAGTTTATAATCTACAACCACAACCAAACTTTAAAAAAGAAAATTATAAATATACTCTAAACTTAAAAAGAAATTATTAATATACGATCAAACTTAAAAATTTATAATCTTTTTCATTATGATTAAGATCGCGACATGTGTCAAAATAATAATATAAAATTTTATATTGTTAGTTATTTATTTTTTTTAAAGAAAAAATAACAAAAAAGGAAAGGAATTGTGTTTTATATAATGAAAACAAATAACATTGAAAAAGTAAAGTAAGAGACAAAATAAAAATTACCAAATAAAAATTGTTAAATATAAAACAAAAATTATTTGCCTGATCGCGAATCATATTACAAATTATATAAAAATATATTCAAAATGTTTTAAAGTTAGTAATTCGCCTGATCGCGACATGTGTCAAGTCAGACGATCAGATTTTGACATGTGTTTAATAAATTTTCAATTATAATTTAACACATAATATTAACATTAATAAAAGTAAAATTGAAAATCGATTCCTAATCTTAAAAAGTAAAGGGAAAATAGTAGTTATGTTTAGATTAAAAAAAATTAAACAAAAATTATAAATAAAAGCCAAAGTTAAAAAATCATATTTTAGTTTCAAATAAAGAAATTAAACAATATATTACAATCCTAAAAAGAAAAGGAATAAAAGCCAAAGTTTATACCAAAAAAAAAGGAAAAACCATATTTGAGTTTAGAATAAGAAAATTAAACAATATCTTACAATCCTAAAAAGCTAAAGTTTTTAAAAAAGAAAAAACAATTAGTATTTCTATTTGGATTAAGAAAATTAAAAAAATGGAATACAATCCTAAAAAGAAAAGGAATTCTCATTCCTCACCTCTATATAACCAAATTGATAGCTTCTCAATTTCACAACTAAAAAAGATTTCATAACATTTTTCGTCTATAAGTTGCGGGTAATATTTTGTCGAATAAAAGACTTTATTACATAAAGAAAAAGTTCATGTTACGTAGAAAAAGTTCATGTTACGTAAAGAGAAAAGCATGATCGTGCCACGTTAAGTCAATCGATCATATTCTGACATGTGTAAAAGAAATTTCCAAAAAACAAAAATCTAATTAGTTTTGACACATAATATTAACAATAAAATGATAAATTTATAATAGATTCATAATCCTAAAAAATAAAATTATTAAAGAAAAATAAAAATAAAAAAGTAAATAATTCCTAAAAGCCAAATTTAATTAAAAAAAGAAAAATTTAAAATTAATAACAGAAAAATTTAAAACCGATTAATAATAATAAAAATTTGGAATAAAATAACCGATTCATAATCTTAAAAGGTAATAAAAGGCAAAATTAAAATAAAAAAGGGAAAAAAAAACCTTAGTTTTTCCATTTATATTAAGGAAACAATTACTAATTCAAAAGGAAAAAAATCTGATTTCTATATAAACCACAATTCGGTAGTATGTCAATTACACACCAAAAAATTAAAAGTCCAATAATCGTATATAAAGTTATATATTGCATATGCTTCACTAAACTTTTTTTTCAAGGTATATATTTATTTCATCAAAAAATTGTTTCTAAATTTGAAAGTTCATGCCTTTTTTTTTGACAATTTTCCCTTAGATATTTATGTGACTTTCATATTATAGTTATTTCCTTCATCTGAATCTGAGGTTATAGGTTTACCTTTGTTAATATCAGTATTTACATATTTCTGACACTTACGTATTTATTTTATTTACTACATTCGAAGTTGAATTTAATATTATCACTCTTAGTTTATGTCAATATTTAGATATTTCTCTTACTTTTGTATTATTATTGTTTCCTTCAGGTTCAAGTCATATCTATCATTTCAGACATTGTCCCTCTCGGATATGATCCTGAGATTTGGGCTGAGGACCTTGTTGACGACAAGGTTGCTTACATGTTTCAACTGCTGGATGATGGGTGCGAGTTTAATGATGAAATATGGGGTCTCTTGGTTCTCAAACGTCCAAAATCCAAACTTCCTCCAAAAAACAAGGACAAGGTTTTGTTGGTCGCCCTAAGGGAAAGGTAAGTCAAAAGAGGAAGAGAAAATCTACTCCAGTGACGTCGTCATCTGATGATGACACATCGTCAAGTGAGGATTCTTCCTCTCCCTGTCACCTTGGAAAACATGATTTAAAAAAACTTTCTAAACTTGTTACAAAGGAACTAAAATTACACATAAGCATTTCTATTTCTGATTTGGAAGTCCGGTGGGAGACGAGATACGACGAACGCTTTGCGAAACTCGAGAACTTGTTAATCAACAATCATGTTGGAACAAGAAAATCATCTTTTGATACAAAGCGAAGGCCACTTCGTCAGGATAAGATAACAAAACCGAAGCTTAAACCCTTGTCTGAGCCTGTTATTACCAGAAGATTAGGACGGAGTTCTACGAATATCACCAACACTTCTCCAACACCACGTTGATATGAAAAAACAAACAAAAAAGGCGAATTCGAATGGTATGTTAGGCGAATTCGAATGGTATGTTATTTTGTAAATTTGTGTATGTTTACATTTCAAAACATTTAACAAGTTTCTTTCTGTAGGTAAGAGATAAAATATTTCAACTAGAGTCGGTCCTGAGATTTAAAAAGTTAAAAGAAAAAAAAAAATTGACCGTGCAAATTTTGAACATGATGTTTTGATCATTCGTCACATTTTACTAAATGTTGTTATGTTCTTGATCATCTAGAAATGTTGTTGTGTTCTTGATTCTTGGGGAAATGTGTTGTTAATTTGATTTTGATGTTGTTTTGATTTGTGTTTATGCACCCAAGAATTATATGTTATGGTTCAATTAAAATGCAAATCACTATAAAATTTACAATATTTTTCAGTATTATGTATCCGTACCTCCATTGAAGGTTTATAAATATACAATATTTCTCTAATTTACTATGAGTTATATAAACTAACATAAATGATTTTGTCATCTACTGACAGACTACCCTTGATTACATTTGTTCAAAATCAATTTATTGGTACTTAGTAAAACAATTTTGAAAAACAATTTTGTTACAACACAGTCACAAAAATATTCATGTTATTTTACAAGACAGCCACTAAAAAAACTAACAAATACATAAAAGGTCCATTAAAACCCCATAAAAAGCTCATTATAGCCATGAATGAACTCATGATAATCAAGCAATATTCTCCGTTATGTCTTCAATAAACTTTTGCAAAGCAATCCCTGAAGATCCACCGTCCATTAAAGCCATGTGGCATTTCTCACTCATCTCCTTCACTCTCTTCCTCACATCACTATCTTCCTCCATCAAACACTTGATCCCTCTCTCTATCTCTTCCGCCGTCACAATCTCCATCTCCGTCCTCCCCAACAAAAGATCTCCTCGCCAATACTTCTTGATCTCCACCGATAATCCAAACTCCTCCACCATCTCGAAAGCATTGAACTTCTGTTCAACGTAAGGCGGCCAAATCGCCGTCGGAACACCGAACCACAAACTCTCCAACGTAGAATTCCACCCGCCGTGAGAGACAAATCCTCCGATCGCCGGGTTCTCAAGCACAAACACTTGTGGGGCCCATCCAATCACTTTCCCTCGCTCCTTCGTCCGATCAAAGAATCCTTTAGGGAGAATCTCCTCCTCCAGGTTCGTGAAATCTCCGGGAGGCTCCTTCATTACATTCGGAGATGCACGGCGGAGAGACCAGAGGAAACGGTGGCCGCTTCGCTCGAGCGCGATGGCGATTTCTCTTGCTTGTTCCTCACTGAAGCCTCCCATGCTCCCGAAACAGAGGAACACCACCGATCTGGCCGGTTGCTCATCGAGCCATTCTAAAATCTCCGATTGTTTAAGGTTAACGGAATCACGAGCTTCGTTTTTGAGGTGTAACAAAGGTCCCACTGAGTAAGCAGGAGGAGTATAACTATGACCATGACCATTGGAGAGAAACCTTAACGCATGAGTTTCCAGCTCAGCAACAGTATTTACTAAAATGCCCTTAGTCTCTCTGAATCTTCTCGCTTGAGTTACGAAGAACGAGAGCCACTCTTTTAATTTGAAGATGTAAGGAAGACATTTCAACGGATAAGGACGAGTCAAACTTGGAACCACCAACTCAGCGTCCGAGTCTTCTAACTCGCTCATGTCATACGTATGATCCTCCAGGTCATGCATGAGCTGGATATGAAGCAAGAGTCCGAGAAATCCAGCGTTGGATGTGTAAAACAGGTAGCTAGGAATCCCGAATTCGTCGGCGACATCGATCATCGACGTGCAGTACATGTCGATGACGAATCCCGCAAGGTGCGGCGGGTCATGTTGACTCGGATCGACGAGTTTAGCAACCGCGTCTCTCACCAGTGGTTTCAGGTTTTGGACGTGGGAATCAGTAGCCTTCAGCTCGGTGGGTTGTTGATCTCCTCCGGGGATTATTTCGTAGCGGAGCCGGTTATTGGATGTGGTGATGAGAGAGGCGACCATAGAGGTGGTTTTAGAACTGAAAGATATTATGATCACGGTGATAGAGAGGCGGTTGTCTTGATCGAGTAGTCGCTCCGCCATCTCCACGGTGGCCATGAGATGACTGATCGCCGGAGACGGGATGAATATGAGCTCAATTTTCATTTTTGTTGTGTTGTTTCGAATTCTAGAGGGGATAAGGCTGATAAAGTGATAAGAATAAGATTAATCTATATGTAATAACAAAACGAAAAACAATAATTTGACTTTAATCCACGGTTTAAAATCCAATGGATTTTCATATGAACATCATTATCTTCGTCCAAGAGATGTGTTCATTGGTGAGTATTTTTCAAAACTCATGTTTGACTTGTTTGCTTCTATATACATTTTTTTCTTTTCTTTTCTAAGAGCAGATCGAATGGTAGAACTTTCGTAGGTTCTTACCAATATTTTAATTATAAATTTTAAGAACTTCTTAAAATGGTTTTTAAATAAGAACCATAAGAATCTTTTTTCAAAGTTAAAAACTCTTCTAATATTTATTATTATTTGTCATTATAAAAATTTAAGAATCTCTACTCTAAAAACCCCGGATGGAGATGGTCAAAACTCTTCTTTTGTCATTCAGGAGAAGCAAACAAGCCAAACATGACGGAGAAGTTCAATTTTTTTTTTTTTTGCAGAATAACATCTAATTAATTCATAACATGTTTTGTCTCAACAAAATAACTTTAATTAATACGTACAATATATTACTAAAATAACAAAAACTGATTGTATTTATTACTGTTGAAAGTTAATAATATCTTTTTTTTAACTAACTATTCAATAAATCATACACGTAAGGGTGATAGCAATTGGTATCAATCGTAGATATGAAAATTAAGTATATAGCAAAATTAAGAAATATTTGCACGTCGGGGGAGTTTTTGAAAACTTTCTCATGATTTTGTCCTTTTTACCCCCATTATCCTATCGGTCTGTGTACGGTACACAGACCGATCGCCCGGTATTGTACAGGGCAAAAACAAAAAATCAACCGTTGAATAGTAAAATTTGTGTTAGAGTTCAAAATAAATTGGAAAAGTGTTAGACATTTGTAAAGTTTTCAAAAACGGATTCCCCATGAAAAATAAAGAAAATTAGACCATAAATATCTTTTCTATTTCAAATAATCACAACAATATCATTTACCTTAAAATTGTGTTACCACTAATAAAGTCGGTAACACACTATTCATCCAAAATCGACGATACTATTTATCATTAGAATAACAATAAATATCTGCGTGTACCGTCACTTTCCCAAAACTCTGTTAGTTTTTTAACATTTTGTGTACTGTCCAAAATAATCTAACACTTTCTCTTGCAAAATGACAATTTTACCCCGTGTTGATACACGCGTATACAATATACAATTTGTTTTTGCGCGGTACTGTACAAGGGTTTGACTGAAAAGTCAAAGGATGTACAATCCACAAAATGCTAGATCCTTAAGTACTTTTTAGAAAGTGCTAAAAACTAAGAAGGTTTTTTAAGTGACAAATTAGCAAAGAATCCCGAATAACAATAATATCAAAAACTTATGATCTGCTAACATAATATGTTAATGTATTAATAATAATATCTGATATTTATAATGTCTAACAATAATATATGATACTTGTTATATAAAATATTAACGTACTAATAACAATATTTGGTAATTGTAACGTACTAACAATAATATCCGATATTTGTAACGAATGAGCATTTTGTTTTGTCAAAAAAAAAAAAAAAACACCGTTTGTTGCGTCAATAATGAGCCAAACAGATTCTGCCACTTGTGGTTCACACCTCTATCCTAATATATTTTGCTAATAAGAGCAGACGCAAAACCATCAATTTGTAATCAATTTGAGGCAAATGAAACAAAAAAAACATTGAATGCATGCATATAAGTACGATAAGGGTGTATTTATTACAAGGAACCTCTATATTTTGTTCTTAGCAGTCCATAGTCCATACCTTATACCTTTATCTATTTCTTATTATTTTTTCTCTCATCCAGCTGGGTTTTGTGTCCATATTTAGTGATAATTGATTAATACGGCTTAACTTTAACCTAAAAAAAAATCAACCGTCCAGACCGGTCATAAACCGGTAAGTACAATGTAGTATACGACATGAACCCCCCAATGTAGGACACAAAAACGTCCTTTTAGTTGATGCAGGGGGACAATCTAAGAGCATAGTGGGAAGATACCACTACTTGGCGAGAAAGAAATGATTATATCCACTTAAAACAGCTCGTATAGTCACTCAACTTGTTAATACCATCAACAGAATTATTCGTAATCGAATTGCTTTTCTCCGCTACTTCGACAATTCTCGTCTCCAAAACCTACTCCAAAGGCAAGGTCGGAATTGACAAGGTCGGAAAACTATTCATTTTAAGTATTTAAAATTTTTTTGAGTAACAAATTTTATATTCGAACGAAAACAGCTATTTTTCCATTACACGTTATTAATGTTTCAATCTTCACGTTCTTTTTTTGGTTTGTGTGTTGTAAATTTGCATTATGTTTTTTGTCACACTAATTTCTTAGTTTCTTAATGTTTTCTTTCTTCTTTTCGTTACCCAAATCGTCGAGACAAATAAACCTCAAAGTAGTAATTGAGGTTCTGGACCTTCTGGTTCCATTATTTCATGCATACATCGCTGGTACTACATACACGGACCGATTTCCACTTCAAAATAGTACTTAAGATCACATCGACGAATATTGTAATACAGCTTTATTGGGCGTTCTATTTGGGCCTATCATTCAAAAACTGACTTACATTCTCCCAACTCCCTACCAGCTAAAACGATATTCTTCGTAACGTCTTGAATAAACTTTTGCAAAGCAATCTGCGACGATCCACCGTCCATTAAAGCCACGCGACATTTCTCGCTCATGTCCTTCACTCTCTTCCTCACGTCACTATTTTGCTCCATCAGACACATGATCCCTCTTTCTATCTCATTTGCCTTCACCAGCTCCTCCGTCACTCCCTCGAACATATCGCCTCTCCAATATTTTTTTATCCCCACCGCCAATCCAAGCTCCTCCACCATTTCGAAAGCGTTGAATTTCTGTTCTGCGTATAGCGGCCATTCCAAAGTTGGAACACCGAACCAGAGGCTCTCCAGTGTCGAATTCCACCCGCAGTGAGTGACGAAACCTCCGATCGCCGGATTCGCAAGAACAGCCACCTGTGGAGCCCATCCGATCACTTTCCCTCTCTCTTCCGTCCGATCAAGGAATCCTTCCGGGAGAACTTCCTCTAGATTCGTAAACTCTTCTGGAGGTTCCTTTAGTACATTCGAAGGCGCGCGGCGCAAAGACCACAAAAAACGGTGGCCGGTTCGCTCGAGCGCGACGGCGATTTCTCTTGCTTGTTCCTCACTGAAACTCCCGAAGCTCCCGAAGCAGAGGAACACAACCGATCTAGCCGGTTGCTCGTCTAACCATGCTAAGATCTCCGATTGTTTCTCCTTCTTGGAATCATCAACTTGATTCTCGAGATGCAACAGTGGTCCCACTGGATAAACAGGAGGAGTATCACCACTCGAGAGCGACTCTAACGCATAAGGTTCAAGCTCAGCAACAGTATTCACCAAAATGCCCTTCATCTCTCTGAATCTTCTTGATTGGTTTACAAAGATAAGGAGCCACTCTTTCGATACGTAACCGCGAGGAATGCACTTCACCGGAAAAGGACGAGTCAAACACGGAACGACCCACTCAGCTTCCGAGTTTTCCAAATCCCACTCACTGACATCGTATTTATTCTCATCGTACAGTTGCTGAAGGTGAAACCCGAGCCCGAGAGCCCCAGCGTTGGAGGTGTAAAACAGGTAACTCGAAACGCCAAACTCATTCGCCACGTCTATCATCGAGGTGCAGAACATGTCAACTACAAACCCAGCGAGCCTCGTCGACTTGTCGTCCACGAGTTTCGCAACGGCGCGTCTCACCTTTGGCACCTGATTATCGATGTGCATGTCAACCCTTCCCGGCTCCGCGTTTTTTTTATCTTCGCCGGAGATAATTTCGTAGCGGAGGCGTTCGTTGGATGCGGCGGAGAGGGCTGCCACGTAGGCGGAAGTACCGACATCGCCTCCGGAAGGGGAAGGAAGGATGAGTACGGAGATAGAGAGGCGGTTTTCTCGGTCGACTAGTAGCTTCGCCATCTCTAATGCTGATATGAGATGACCCATTCCAGGATACGGTATGAACACAAGCTGATCAGATTTCATGTTTATCCTTATTCTAGATTTTTTTTTTCCTTTTGCGGTGCTTTGTCTGAATTCTCTAGATGAGATGTATCAAATACAAGACAAAGATATGCTTGTGAAGCACTGAAGTATGTTGACATGTTGGAAGAGAGATATGCTTAAATACAAGACAAAGAAAGGTGAATAATTTGCTGTAAAACAAAAAAAAAAGGTGAATAATTAAGGAGATCTCAATTTCTACCGTCGCTTTTTGGCCATATTTAATTTTATTAAATGCATGAAGCTTGTAAAAAGTGATTTGGTTTAGTGGGTGACGTGGATAACTTCTCATCACTCATTAATTTCCCGATTATTTACATTTGGAAACCAAATACTTTTTCTTTCTGTTATAAGACCATTCACCTCTTTATCATTTTTAACACTCCACATCATCTTCTCTCTCTTCCACATAATAATTCAACTATCTATTCAATTTTTATAACTACAATAGTTTTGCTTAATAAAATTCAACTCCCTACCCCACTATTTTTATTTTAATATTCTTATTTTATTTATGTTTTGTGATTACATAATAGTAGCAATTATCAATTAAAACTAAACGAAAATTATGTTTTTTATATTTTATTTATAATTTGAATTAACTTTTAACAAATAATAAAAATTTAAAAAAATATTATAAAAGAAATAAAATCACGAAAATTTTGGTATTGAATACAGGACACAAATAAACACACGATACAACCAATAAAACACACAAAACTAATAAAACACACATTAAATAATTAGTACAATAAACTCAACTCATAAACAATAAAATTTTAAATCACACACAACAAAAACTTAAAAATCTCTTTAATCACGAAATTTTGCCCATATGTGTTTGATTAGATCTGCTTGCAATGCGTGATGCACATTGGAATCACGCAATTCTGATCTAGCACGCACATGACTTGCAAATGCAGGTAGCACCTCGGTTGAGAATGGTTGCGGTGTAGTAGACCCACTTGCCTCAGATTGATCATAATCGGTCCAGTTTTGAGCATATGTATCTCTTTCATCCTCAACAATCATATTATGCAATATGATACATGACCTCATAATGATAGCCAAATCAGCTATGTCCCACATGCGAGCTGGTTCGCGAATGATTTTAAATCGAGCCTGCAACACTCCAAATGCACGTTCGATGTCCTTCCGGCACCCCTCTTGATGTTTTGCAAATAACTTGTCTGGTTCACTTTGAGGAAGTCTAATTGATTTGACGAAAGTCGGATAAGAAGGATAAATACCGTCAGCTAGATAGTACGCCATATTATATGGACGTTGATTCACGAAGAAGTTCACTCTTGGAGTATTTTCTTGTTCCACATCATCGAACACAGGTGAACGATCTAGAACATTGATGTCGTTCAATGTGCCCGGACACCCAAAAAATGCATGCCAGATCCATAGATCATGAGATGCAACTGCTTCAAGAATAACAGTGGTTGTTCCCTTATCTCCCCGAGTGAATTGACCTTCCCACGCCGTAGGACAATTTTTCCATTCCCAGTGCATGCAATCAATACTGCCAATCATCTCCGGGAACCCTCGAATTTCACTAACATGGAGTATTCTTTGTAGGTCATCTTGATTTGGAGCTCTAAGATACACTTGCTCATACAATTGTATGATTCCTTTACAGAATCTACGCAAGCACTCCATTGCTGTTGTACCTCCTATTTTGATGTATTCATCAACCGCGTCGGCCGCCACACCATATGCTAACATTCGCATTGCCGTGGTACATTTTGCTAGTGGAGATATACCTTCTTTTTTTGCTGCATCAAATCTTTGAGTGAAGTAGTTGTCACTGCTTGATAGGTCCGCAACGATCCGAAGAAAAACATGTTTTCGCATCCGAAATCGCCGACGAAACATTGCATCGTCATATGTAGGTTGATTGGAAAAGTAGTCGTCAATTAGCCTCTGGTTTGCTGCTACATGATCTCTGTTGAAGTATCTTCTCTTGCTACTAGATGCCCGTCCTTCCTCTATTTTCTGTCGACGCTCCCTAAACTGGTTAAAGATATACTTCTCTTCAATTTGAGACTGCCTTTTGTAAGTTTCGATATCAAAAGGAAATTGTGATGGATTCATTGATATTTTCAGTAAGATGATATTATTTGTATTGATACTTGAATGAAAGAAAAAGTCTCCATTTATAGGAAGTTAAGTGGCTGAAATCGACGGATTCCAAACATATTATGGAATACAATTAATTAATAGATAAGAATTGAATTTATATTGAGTGGTTCATACAGACGAATTCAAAAAAATCATGGAATTTAGTGAACTAGTAGATAAGGATTGGATTCTTCATTTAAAAGCCAAAAGTCACAGATTTCTTTGACGAAAACTGACAGAAAACATTATTAAATTAGAAAAAGACAAACAAACATTATTATAGCAGAAAGCAACAAACACACATTATGAAAGCAGAAAGCAACAAACACACATTATGAAAGCAGAATGCAACAAACACACATTATGAAAGCAGAAAGCAACAAACACACATTATGAAAGCAGAAAACGACAACAAATAAACATACACTTAATAATAATTAATTTCCAAATAGATCGTTGCTTAACTCGTTAAACAGCTTTTTGCTCTGGTCATCGAGATTATCCTTTTCACTTAGCTTAATCCACATCTTCATCTTCTTGGCACGAGTTTTTTCTTTCATCAAATTGTTTGCCTCCTCTTGTGTCTTGGCTATTTTGTCTAATCGTTCAATCTCTTGATTCTTCAAGTCTTTGTATTCAAACCAGTCTTCGTTGACTACCTCCAAAGCTGCTTCCTTACTTTTTTTTTTACCTTTCTTTTTTGCTGCTTCCCTCCCCATTGGACGAACACTAGATCCTACAGAGTTGGAGTCGCTTGCATCACCCTCGTGAGCTCTCTTAGATCCACTGCTTCCAGATCCAGTATTTGCTCTTACATGACTTTCATAACGTGGTTGATCACGGAGAGCGGCCCATTCAGACATTAAATTAAAATGTCTATTTCCCCCACTTTCATATAGCTCATGCGCTTTCGCCAGTACATCATTCTCTGACCACCCGCTTTGATGCATACGCTTAGCGTTATCGTAAGCACTAGTCCATTTCGCCAATTTGCCATTGATGTAGTTGAAATGATTTTTGCACGAACTTATGTCACGAGGGTGATCAAATGAGCAATGCTCATTACAGTAGTCAGCAATCTTACCCCAAAATGATTCATTTTTTTGGTTTTTGCCAACAACACTGCCGGTTCCATATTTAATCCATCCACTTACTAGCACCAAATTTTGTGCAGTGTTCCATTTGGGATTTTTTATGCGAGCAGGAGTTGAATCATCTGCATCTGGAGTGCCTTCATCAACATTACTCATGCCTCCAAGAGCCGTTTGTGTAGAATATCCGGGAAATTCAATTGGTCCAACATTTGAAACATTTTCATGACCCGTCGGAGTAGAAGAATAAGGGGATGCTTGAGATGGATATTGCATCATCGATCCATAATATGGAGGATAGGTTGGAACAAATGACGGCATGAAACAATTTGGTGGAAACCCATAATTTGGTATATTTTGAGGTTGGTTGGAAGATTGGTTTTGAAAATGATAATTGTTGGGATTTGGATAGTTAAAAGGATAATTAGAAGAATTTTGGGTGTTAAAATGGTTATTGTTGGGATCCATTTTCCTAACAAAAAAAAATTTAGAAAGATAAATGGATTTGTAACAAAAAAAAAAAAAAAGATATCTGGATAAAATTGTGTTTTTTTTTTGTGTCTGAATCAAATGAAATTACACTCTATTTATAGAGTATAAAAAATAATGAATTTTGATATATATTTTTTATTAAAAAAACTTATTGGATCTTCAAATAATTGTGTTCGAATTATTTGGATGAGATAATAATTATTCTACACACGTAGGCCCCTTGTACTTTTGTTTGATCCAATTAAAATCAGCCATTTATATCTTGTGGCCCCCATTTTTTTAATTTTAACTAACTTAATTTTTTCAGCTAAAATTAATACACGTCATTGCATTTATTTTCCGGACAAAATTCAGTCACCCCATTGTGGGGATTCAATCATTTAAAATAAAAGTCAGTCACCCCATTGTGAATGGTCTAAGCCACAGAAAGATATAGGTCCAAATATGTAAAGTAAGAACGTGCGAAATTAAATACTGTCGCTTTTTGGCCATATTTAGGTTTCGAATTGTGACAGCGGTTTGAGCGGGGTGGGACAAGCGGTTTATGAGGTGAGGTGCGGTTTTAGTGCGGTGCGGTTGGAAGAAACGCATCATGCGGAACAAGTGCGGTTACTGCGGAATAAGCGGTGCAAGACAATA
>PKMM01009396.1:0-11382 GCA_002933915.1 Eutrema heterophyllum | reverse complement strand
TGAACGATGCTGCGAAATAATGTGTGTAGTCTGGGGAAGCTGCGAATGTCTACGGAGAAGTACATGGTGGTTAGATTTGGATCTGGTTAGGTGACATTTGGGTGCTTGGGAAAAGGGTCATTGCAGTGTTTCATGAACAGGTGAGTTTCCGTGTTTTCAAACCTCTTTCTCTGGTTTAGTCTTCTATTTGCTTGAGGGCAAGCAAAGGCTAAGTCTGGGGGAGTTGATATATCATGGTTTTTACCCCTTTTAAGCCATGATATAGGTCCGTTTTATAGAGTCTTTCTACTATTTTGTAGTGTTTTAGAGTCTTTTACAGGTTTTACCACGTTTGGAGCATAATTGGAGATATTGAAGCTTTTTGGAGCATTTTGGAGGAAAACAGAAGCTTGTGTAGCTGAGTACCCGATTTAAAGTCTCAGTATCGATCGATACTATCATAGTATCGGTCGATACTCATTGCAGCAAGACAGAAGTCGCGACTTTTATGAAGAGTTGAAGAATTACACAATTGCCCAGAAGACTTTATTATTTACAATTTACCCCAAAACGTGTTTTAGGTTATTAATTAGGTTTCTGAGCCACTTTTGTTGGCTACGCTGGATTAGACTTGATTTGGATTCTGAGTTTTGTGAGAGAGCTTTATGAGGGAGACAAGTCTGAGACTCTGTTCGTCCGAAAGAAGATTTCGAACCCTCTTGTTACTCTCCTTTTTATTATTTATTTGAGTATTATTTCAGTGATGTTTATTGTCTCAATTATCATGTCCGAGTAGTTCTCTTGTTAGGTTCAAGGTTCTCATAAGGGTTTTCTCTGAATGTTAGGTTAATTGAATAATTAGGATTCACCATCTGAATTACTTCTTCGCCCTAGGTTGTTCTCAAAAGCTAATTCTAGGCTGATCACCTAGAACTTAGATCTTAGGATAATTGGTTAGGCACGAGAGTGCGGTTAATTACCTGACAGAACCTAGAGTGAGCAAAATAACTATTCGCAAAGAGATTTTGTTTAGTTGTTTTGTGAACAAATCAAACTTGAACTAAAAGTTGGTTTAGACTTTAGGATTCGCAAAGAGATTTGGAATTCTAGGATTTAGACTTAGATAGTTTTCGCAACGAGAGTTGGTTAGCTATACTTTAGTAATTTGAGTTCAAGAACCGCGCTAAATCTGAATCCTGTTAGTTAGTTTATCTACATTCATTGAATTTCTGAGAAATACCCTGAGCCTATCTTCATTCCAATCGACTTACAACATATTTAATTTACGCATTGCTTTTATTTACATCTGTTGGTTTAGCTTAATTCGAATCTGCATAATCTATTGCGTGAATTCTGGAGTTCTTGTGTTCGACCCCTACTTATACTACAACACTGCTTTAGTACTTTTTAGGGTATTAATTTGAGCATATCAGAGGTGAACTTTGTTAGTGGACAAGGGTATGTGCAAAACAAATGATTCAACCAGAATTACTGAAACCATCCGAATCTGTCTTACAGAAGCACCAATTTCGAAAATCCCCAAGATCAAGTGTACCTCCAACAAGCTCAACAATCCCAAGGAAAAACTTTTGTGCAAAACGCTGGCGTCTCAGGTTTTTCTCAGGGCTTTCAAGGTGTGAACAATTTCCAAAGTGGGTTTCAGCAGAAACAACCATTCAACACCTTCCAGACAGCATCACCAGCCCCATTCCAAGCTCCTGCAAGCTCTGCGAATGGCTCTCAAGATGAGCTTAAACTTCTTATGCAACAGCTTCTGCTCAACCAGCAGCAATCTGCTAAGGAGATCAATGTCAAGGTTGATAACATGTACAACGATCTCAACAACAAGTACGAAGCTGTATGCACTCATGTGAAGAAACTGGACACTCAAGTTGCTCAAAATGCCGAAGCAATCAAGCGACAGCCAGGAAATATTCCGGGAAAAGTAGAGACAAACCCTAGAGAGCATTGCAATGCAATCACTGCTCAAGGAGAAATGAAGACTATGCATGAGTTGAAGAATGATGTTGAAACACATGCTGTTGCAGCAGAGAAGAAATACACTTCCATCACCCCACCACCATATGTTCCTAAGGTACCATACCCTATGCCACCCAGACACCTCATGAAGCCTATTAGTGCAGAGAAGCTGAGTGGTTTTGATAAGCTGGTGAGGAGGATTCCCCATGAGATCTCGTTTGAAGAAGCCTTGTAAGACCGACCTCTGTTAGATTTCTTCCAAAATTGCAAAGAGACTCTAGAAGAGGTTAAGGCACTCTTCATCAAGGCAAGGAGCACACCAGCACCAATGAAGCAATTGTCTAAGATTGTAGACCCTGGGAAGTTTTCTGTTCCATGCTCTATCTCTGGAGTTGACTTTAAGGAATCTCTTGTCGATTCTGGATCTAGTGTGAATCTCATGTCGAAGGCTATGGCAGAGAGGTTGGGAAATGCTGATAAAAGACCTCCTAATGCGACTCTCGCATTTACGAACTCTTCCACCACGACTCCATATGGTACCATCCTTAATTTGCTTGTTAAAGTAGGAGATTGTCTAGTTCCTACTGATTTTCAGGTCGTGGAGATGAGTGAAGGTTCTAATATGTCTTTGATTCTTGGAAGACCATTCGTGGCCACAGTGGGTGCAGTTCTGGACATGCCCAACAAGAGAATCTCATTCTCTAACATAAACAAAAAGGTCTTCTACAAGGCCATCCCCACTAGAGGAATTCTCGAACACGTCTCATGCATCACTGCTGTCATATCAGAGAAGCTGGAAATTGATCCAGGGAAAGAACCCCCTGATGGAAATCAAGTCAAGGAAGTCTTCGGTGATCCTCTTATCATCACTAAGAACGACATCATAAAGGCTAAGGCTAAGGCAAAGGGGAAGGTGAAGAGCAAAAGAGTCAAGGGAGTTGCATATATGACTTTGATCCCTCAGAGGTGTGATGGAGACTCAATTGAGTATGAGGTTAAGTGCAAGGGAACCTCGAAGCCATTCTCTAAGGTTAGAGCAATTATCACTTTAGAGCTAAAGGAGAAAGGAAAAGATGTTGTAAAGAAGATGATGAGCAGAATTCTGAAGCTGGAGATGTTTGATGGTGGGACTTGTTTCAGGGCAAGCTCTCACGCTCTTCCTGACTGATACCCGAGCCAAAGTCAAGCTAATGACTTTAAACAAGCGCTTGGTGGGAGGCAACCCACCGGTACGTTTTTCTTTTATTTTTTCTTTTATTTTATTTTTCTTTGAGTCTGTTTTACCTTCTTCCTCATTTATTTTCACACCGAGACAGTGTGAAGTAAGTCTGGGGGAGGGCATCTATCGTTACTAATGCCATTTTCTTTCTCTTGTTTACTTTTAAGTTCTTTTATGATTTCTTTAAGTCATTATGTTTTATTGAGTCAAAACTTGTTGGAGATTATGATCACGACCTTTGAATTTTTATATGACTTGCATCTAAGTGACCATTGTTACAGAGTTAGCTCCCGATAAGACTAATGGAAAATCTAAAGGCTGACCAGTCAATCAGAGGCATCCATGTTTCCAGGAAAATTCAAAAAGCTTGAGCTAATTTCTGCGCTCTTCCTTTTACCTCATCAACGTGATCGGTGTCTTCAGAGAAACAGCCATCGACCGATGCAAGGAGGTACATCGGTCGATGCAGGCCGACGAGAAGAAAAAAGGAAATTTCTGATTTTCCTATTTTGCTCTGGAAACTCCCTATTTTGACCTAATTCGACCTAGACCTATATATACTCTATTTTTAGCCTCTTTGACGGCACCGCTTGACACCACAACTTTTACAGACACTTTTATTTGCTTTGTTCGATTGAGACTTTTGGAGATCATTGTAAGCTTTGGAGAAGAACCTTTGTATCCATTGAGAAGATTTCTAAACCCTTTCTCTCTTAATTTATACTATGTCTTCTTCATCTCTTTGCTTGTTCTCTGTTTCCATGTCTGAGTAGTTTATTAGTTAGGTTTAGGGTTTCGAGGGGATCCATGAATCATTGAATTAGACACAGATAGGGATTTATCTTTTGAGGTTTTCGCTTATTGTTGTGTTTAATGCTTAGGCTTGAGCTGACCGCTAGGTCTATGAACTAGGCTTAATCTAAGAGCGCGGAAGTGTATTAGGTTGCTAGAAAGAACATAAGTGAGCGAATTGTCCTATGAGCGCGGAAGTGTATTAGAACGATTCGTGAACATATTGAACCTGATCATTAAGGCTGATCTAGAATTCTATGAGCACGTAAGTGGATTAGGATGCTAGGTTTAGTAACCATGAGCACGGAAGTGGATTGGTTAATATTTATGTTTGAGTTCGAAACGTGTGCTTAATTACTCCCTGAATAGTTGTCTGATTCGTGATCTCTGGATTCCTGAGAATAATCCCTTGACCTAACGTTTTTCCCTTATTGAATTTACATGGTTCTCATTGCTTTCGTTACTTTTCCAAAACCAATCATATTCTTGTCTTAGCTTAAATTCATAATTGTGAGAATTGTAGTGTACCTTTGGTCTCTGTGGATTCGATCCTAAAGTACTGCATTGACAACCGTTATGATTGCGGTAGTGTAAACTTTAGTATTAATTGACTGAGTGAAAACGCTTAAATCAATCGTGCCGAAAAGAGCAAAATTGATCGATGCAACACCATCAGAGAAGTCCAAATCGATCGATGCACTCCTTGCATCATCGATGTGATGTTGTCCGAAAAGTAAGAATCGACCGATGCAAGAGTGAGGCTGATCAATGCAAAACCGGAGCCGATCGATGCAACCCCACAAGAAGATCCAGAATCGATCGATGCAAGGACTGCATTGATCGATGGAGCATGCCCAGAGAATTCAAAATTGATCGATGCAATGTGTACATCGATCGATGCAACTCGGCGAGAAGAAAAAAGAAATTTCTGATTTTCCTGTTTTGTCTTGGAAACTGCCTGTTTTGAACTAATCCGCTTAGAACCCTATATATACTTTATTTTTAGCCACTTTTACGGCACCACTTTTTATCACTTTATTCTCTATTCAGACTTTTGGTTTTGAGCAATTTGTAAGCTTGGAGAAGAATCTCTGCATCTATTGGGAAGAATTCTAAACCCTTTCCTTTCTTGATTTATATTATGAGTTCTTCATCTCTCTGCTTGTTCTCTGCTACCATGTCTAAGTAGTTTCATAGTTAGGTTTAGGGTTTCAACGGGATCCATGAATCATTGAATTAGACACATATAGGGATTTATCTTTTGTGGTTTTCGCTTATTATTGTGTTTATTGCTTAGGCTAGGTTGACCGCCTTGCCTCTGATCTAGGGTTTAATCTATTACCACGGAAGTGTCGTAGGTTGCTAGAAAGAACATAAGCGAGCGAATTGTCCTTAGCCAACAGAAGTTGATGTTAAGGCGATTCGTGAACATATTGAACCTATTCGTTAATGCTGGTCTAGAACTCTAGGTTCAACGGAAGTTAGGATTTTAGGTTGCTAGATTTAGTAATCAATACCACGGAAGTGGATTGGTTAGATATTTATGTTTGAGTTTGAAACTTGTGTTTAATTGTTCCCTAAATAGTTGTCTGATTCATGAAGTCTGGATTCTTACGAATAAACCCTTAACCTAACGTTTTTCTCTTATTGAATTTATATCGTTTTTAATCGTTTTCATCCCTTTTGCAAATCAAACCATATTCTCGTCTTAGCTTAATTTCATCTTGTGAGAATCGTAGTGTAACCTTGGTCTCAGTGGATTCGATCCTAAAGTACTGCATTGACAACCGTTACGATTGCGGTAGTGTGAACTTTAGTTATTAATTGACTTAGTAAAAACACTAAAATCATAAAGCAATAAGGAAGTATTCCTTTTTATGTCCGAGATTCTCGCTACCACGAACATGTATAAATAGTCTTCACAATCGTTTATAACACCCATATGAAAAACCCTAGCAATAGCTCTTAGTAACTGGCTTTTGTACTCATATGCTTTCGAACAGCAATAAAATACCATCTTTGGATCTGTTACTATATGTTTCCCAAGACACTTATGTTCCTTCTAAAAGTCTCGACAAGAATTTAGAAGTTCTTATTATGTGAGTTTCGGCTCTCACAGTTTGGCGCCGTCTGTGCGGAATTTAGAAGTTCTTACTCGCGAAAACATCATGAACGAGATCAGAAGATATGGCGACCAGCAAAGAATCGATGATGAAGTGAACAACAATGCGGAGGGTACAACCGGTGGAACAATCGACCACAAAGGTACTCCGTAGCAGCCGTGGAAACAACCTCGGTACCCGTAGCCTAGTTGAAGGACATGATCACCTCGCTACTAAAGAAGACAGAAGAACATGACAAGCTAAACAAAATCTTATCGGAAAAAGTCAAGACACTGATCTCGGGAGGTAGGACCAGTGACTGGTAAACCAAAAACCTCGACTCGGACGTACTTCCAAGAGATCTCACAAGGCTCAACCCCAAACCAACGGTCCTTGACTTTTCCACACTTGGAACCGCCTCGGTTCAAGATGTATCACCACCACTGCATTCGTCTAGAAAGGTGACACTTGCGGTAACAAGGCCACTCTTATTCAATCCACCTCGATCAAGTCTCAGAATAAGGCAACAAACCCCCGAGCCGGTGAGATCCTGCCTCGAGACAATCGAAAACGCCTACGACAAAGAAAACCGAGGCGACATAATAGATGCCTCGGAACGCTTCAAAGATATCGAACCATGAGAGGCAAAACCCACGTGAGGTATCCCTCGCCTACGGTGGCTCGATCTCATTCGAACCGCTTTTGATTTCTCGACCCCTGTGAAGACCTCGGCAAAAAGATTCCAATCACCGTACTCGTCCGGGGGGACGACGTCAGCAGTTGCAGAACCGCTCTCATCCGATCCATCTCGGACGGTTCGCAGAACAAAGCAGCAAATAGCCGAGCCCATGGGAACTCGCTCCGAGAGGAATACCAATGACGAGACAACCCAAACCAAAGGAGCTGGCACCTCGGGTCGTATCATAATCGGCAACCCCGTCTCGGCACGAGAAGGACCACAAGCCATGGAGAACATCACCGATCTGAGCCGATTCAACAACGATATCTTAGAAGGAAATCTTCTCTGGACCGAACATATGCGATTTGTCAACAAACGGATGCGAATGGATCAAAATCAACGTAACAAGCCAGGGGAAGCCACTTCGGAGAATATCCGCGGCTCGGGCCGCCTCGAAAACAATTTAACAGAAGAAGAAGAAAATATTCTCTGGATGGAACAGATGCAACGCGCTAAGAATATACCAATGCCAAACGCAACGCGACGAGTTGGCAAGGACGAGCCTACCCTAGATGGATGCAACAGACAAGAACGAATCACTCCCAACTCAAGGCGACGCCGAGGAACAAATCTCCAGCCCAATCGTCATAGCTCCCGAGGTTGATCGAATACCAGAGGAATCCCGACGAACCCCCTTTACGACAAAAATTACCAAGGCGATCATCCCCGAACAGGAGAAAGTCAGAATTCCATTCTACGACGGGTCGGCCGATCCAAATGACCACATCCGAATCTTCCGCATGCCATGTGCCGAGCCGGACTGGAGGAAAATAAAGAAGACGTGAGATTTTGCCGCCGATTCGCATAACATTTAGAGGGTGCCGCTCTTGACTGGTTCTCGAGCCTAGAACAAGATTTAATCGACAACTTTCATCAACTGTCTTCTCAATTCTGAAAGAGATTCGCCGCGCTCATAGAGCAAGGAACCTCCGATACCGACCTATGGAGCCTGACCCAAGACCCAGCGGAACCTTTTCGGAGCTTCAAGGAACGATTTAAAGCAGCAATCTCGCAAGCAGGGGAAGTTAACAATCAAGTCGCAATCGACGCGCTAAAAAGAGGGCTACACCTCAAGTCGAATTTCCAAAGGGAGCTCATGCTGAGAGCATCGTCGAGATTCCAGGATGCCCTATGCCGAGCTTCAGATTTTATCTACGAGGAAGAAAAAGCGGGAGACGCCCCACCCAGAGGCCAGCTGAGAACCCTTCTGAGCGGGTACGATACAAACTTTTCTGAGGCAACCATACGCCACCCAGGTCGGATCCATTTTTATGACGNCTGTCTTCTCAATTCTGAAAGAGATTCGCCGCGCTCATAGAGCAAGGAACCTCCGATACCGACCTATGGAGCCTGACCCAAGACCCAGCGGAACCTTTTCGGAGCTTCAAGGAACGATTTAAAGCAGCAATCTCGCAAGCAGGGGAAGTTAACAATCAAGTCGCAATCGACGCGCTAAAAAGAGGGCTACACCTCCAGTCGAATTTCCAAAGGGAGCTCATGCTGAGAGCACTGTCGAGATTCCAGGATGCCCTATGCCGAGCTTCAGATTTTATCTACGAGGAAGAAAAAGCGGGAGACGCCCCACCCAGAGGCCAGCCGAGAACCCATCTGAGCGGGTACGATACAAACTTTTCTGAGGCAACCATACGCCACCCAGGTCGGATCCATTTTTATGACGGAACGACAAACCCCCTAGCTTACATAACAACCTTTTGCACGGCAATAGGTCGTTACGATCCCGAAGGAATCAAGACCGAAGATGGATATAACTTCTGGTTGGGGAAACATCTCAAGGGAGCCGCCCTCGACTGGTTCTCGAGGCTCGATCGGAACTCAGTCCACAATTTTCGACGATTATCCGCCCGATTCATAAGACGTTTCTCTGACCAAGGAACCTCCGACGCTGATTTGTGGACCATAACCCAAAGGCCAACAGAGCCGCTGCGGCACTTTGTGGAATGTTTCAAAATAGCACTTTCGATGGAAGAGTTCATAAGTGACCGAGTTGCACTTGACACGCTAAAACGGGCGCTGAGGCACATATCTAACTTCGGAAGAGAAACTACGCTTAGGAAGCCTCTAACAATCCAAGACGCTCTAGACTAAGCTTTTTTTTTTCATTTCTAAGGAAGAATTGATAGGTGCTCAACCCCGAAGCCGAAACAACGATCAAACGAGACGCTCTAAACGTAAAAGATCTACTTCAAACTTAGAGAAAAAATAAAAGCACCCTTCAATTCGGCGAGCTGGACAAGACAATGCAACAAAAGGAACAACCCAACCGCGTTCTCCTAAGGACGCCATTCTCTCCGTCAATACGACCAAGGACACGACCAACAAGGAGTCGACACCTAATTGCACAACCCCCTTGCCACCACACCAGTAGGACCGGCCAATGACAGCAAATATGTCGGACATAGATTCCTTCATATGCCGCAATACCAAAGAATCCTACTAAAAGTCTTACTCAGTCTTCAAAACAACGCCTCCCACATCCGCACCACAACGCTGGCATCTGAATAAGATAGGCACAGAGAAGCTCGAGGAATTCTTTCGGGTCGTTCGTAACCTACCCGAAGAAATCACGTTCACCAAAGCATTCCCAGCATATGAGCTCGGATGCTTCTTCCGCGATAGCACCGAATCCACATCGGAAATAGAGGATCTCTTCACCTACGCAAGATGCGGAAGCCTTCATCACCGGAAATGAACTACTATCCTTCATGGACGCCTTTTCGGGCTACAACCAAATACTCATGCACCCAAACGATCGAGAGAAGATATCCTTCATCACCGACTGCGGCATCTATTGCTAGAAAGTCATGCCGTTCGGTCTAAAGAATATCGGAGCAACTTACCAAAGACTCGTGAATCGCATGTTCGCCAGCCAGCTCGGCAAAGCTATGGAAGTTTATATCGACGACATTATCGTTAAGTCTCTTATCGCCAAAGACCACAATGACCATCTCAACACCTGCTTCGACATACTTAATGAGCTTAACCCCACCAAATGTACATTCGGAGTAACATCCGTAGAGTTCCTCGGCTATATCGTAACTCAGAGAGGAATCGAGGCCAACCCCAAGCAGATCACGGCAATCCTCAACCTTCCATCCCCAACAACGAAACGAGAAGTTCAGCGGCTGACCGGCCGTATCGCCGCACTCAACCGATTCATATCCCGATCAACCGACAAGTGCCCGCCTTTCTATCAAGTGCTTCGTGGAAACAAGCATTTGGAATGGGACGATAAATGCGAGGAAACATTCAAGCAGCTCAAGGAGTACCTGTCAACTCCCCCGATCTTGGCCAAGCCTGAAGACGGTGAAACTCTTTACCCTTACATCGCGGTTTCCACTCCGACAGTCAGCGGGGTCCTCGTTTGGGAAGACCGAGGTGAACATAAACCTATTTTCTACATCAGCAAGTCAATGGATGGAGCCGAGACTCGATACCCTACGCTCGAAAATCTTGCTCTCGTCGTTGTTAACACAGCTCGGAAACTTCGTCCGTACTTCCAATCACATTCGATCACCGTCCTTACCGATCAACCCCTGCGAACAATCTTACACAGTTCTAGCCAATCCGGTACACTTGCCAAGTGGGGAATCGAACTGAGTGAGTACGACATCAACTATAAGAGCCGGACAAGTATCAGATCCTAAGTACTAGCCGACTTCCTTATCGAACTACCGTAAGAGTTCATCAACACCGACATCACGGCCAACGAGCAATGGATCCTTCACATAGATGGCTCATTATCCCATCGCGGGTCGAGAGTGGGCATTCGCCTTCAATCCCCAATTGGAGAAATCTTGGAACAATCATTCCGACTGGAGTTCAACGCATCAAACAATGAAGCTGAGTACGAAACATTACTCGTCGGACTACGTTTGGCTAAGCAACTCGCATACATGCATACTGCGATTCCCAGCTCCTCGCAAGCCAATACTACGGAGAGTACGATGCAAAGAACGGACGAATGGATGCATACCTAAAGCTTGTAAAGAAGCTCGCCACCGAATTCGAATCCTTCGACCTTACCAAAATCCCACGAGGAGAAAACGCCCCGGCCGACGCACTCTCCGTTCTAGCATCTAGCTCGGACCCTCACCTTAAGCTAACAATCCCGGTTGAAAGCATTCCCAAACCAAGTATCGGGAAACCAGAAACCTGCAACGTTACTACGCGCAAACGTAATTATGAGGAGGAACCCGCTACCAATCCCAACCCGCGAAGGAGAAAACAAAATTTTAGTATGGCACCCGAACTCGACGCTGACATCGAACTCAATATCGCGCAAGATATGGACCTACGGAATCAATCCGATGATGGTAACGAGGAAGCATCCGAAAGACATTCGAGGAACGAGGAAGGAAAGCTAAGATAAGGTCCTCAAATACATCTCTAAGGAGAGTAAATGAGTCTAATTCTGACATAAAGGCCGACCAATCCACCAGATTTTCGATCATAATTTCCACCAAGTATACTAAAATATATTTGTTAGTTTTGTTGGAACATAATCCTTTTTTCGAGTAAAAACAAAAAAAAACTAAAATCAGATTTATTCA
>PKMM01009363.1:0-10575 GCA_002933915.1 Eutrema heterophyllum | reverse complement strand
TTGTTCACATTGATAAATTTTTAGCTTGTTCAACCGATTGGTCTATAGATCACTTGCCCATTTGTGAGACAGCGCTTTGAAACGAATAATTGAATGTGAGAGTTGGTTGATATGACGGTAATCGAGTGCTTGACTTAGAGTGTAGAGAAAAATATTTGGAGTTGCAATAAGCCTTTAGAAGTTAGAGTGGATTAGGAAGTTTGTTTCTGCAATTTGTTATCATTTTCTAAGGACATCATTGGTGAATGCTTTGCTAGCTTCTTTTGATTTGAGCTCCCGCCTCCAATCGTTTTCTTCGACTTGTTTATGTTTGTTTGCTTGAGGACAAGCAAAATGCAAGTTTGGGGGAATTGATATTAGCATATTTTAACTCTTTTTGACATGCATTTCACTTAGTTTTTGTGTTTTAATTTGTGTGTTCATAGAGTTTTTCTATAATTTTGCATACTTAAGTAGAAATTAGTAGATTTTAGATAGGTCCTAGAGAGTTTTGGTGCATTTAGAATGTTTCAGGTGCTTGCTGGAGTTTACGGGAATACCATGGACTAAGAGGAGCCGCACGACCGAAACTTGAGGTGTTGTATCGGTGGTGTGCATCGGTTAGGAGCATACCGATACACCTGTAGAAGAACGTACCGGCCCTGCACATCGGTATCAAGCATGCCGATACAACCTCAACAGAAAACATCCGTCATTGGCGAAGAAGTAGGTATCGGTACTCGGTTCTGGGATCATGCATACCGATACAGCTAAAGAAGAAAAGAAAGAGACCACATTGACATGGCATATCGGTATCGAACATACCGATATGAGGTAAAGGCAAAGAGACCCGTCCCTGTGAAGATGTAGATATCGGTGTTGTGTTCTGGGGTCGTGCACACCGATGGTAACTGAGGAAATAAGGAAGAAGAACACAACGGTACCATGTATCGGTATTGAGCATACCGATATCAGTTCAGAAGAAAAAGACCTATCACTGAGAAGAAGAAGATATCGGTGCTCTGTTCTGGGACTACGCATGCCGATGCAATCCTACGTATCCATCAATTATCAATATCGACATGAGGCATCGACATGGAGCAACCGATATCTTCCTACGAAGACCCAAACCCATCGGGTTGATCCGCTCGACCTGTTTGTATTTAAGCCAAAAACGCTAATTAGAAGAACGGATCTTTCTTACTTTTATTTTTCTAAGACCAAAAACACGTTTCTCTGAGAGAGAAGAGAGATTGTAAGAGATTTTGGTGTTTTATGCAAGCTCTCGTCTAATTCTATCTTCTTACAATTTCCCATGAATCTACATACTCCCTATATAGGATTTGTGTGGATAAACATGAGTTGCGAGTAGATTTCTAGGATTCTAGGGTGAAGTAGATTTAGGTAATGTTAGTGTGAATCAATGATGTTAGGGCTTAGATTATTAATTATCCTTCCTTGTTTAGTGTTCTTAATGCTAAATTGACCTTGATCTAGTCGATTTAGATCATAGGGAATTTCTCGCCCGGAAGGTGTTCGACGAAATTCCCCAATGAATTAATCAAAGGATATTGCATTCTTAGCCTATGGAAGTAGTTGTCTAAGATGTTTATTGATTAAATGATCTGGTTTTTAATGCTTGAAAGTTACTAAATCACAAATGGGAATTTGTTCTTGATTTGGTAATTTCCAAAGCGACTAATTCCAAGGGATTGGATTAGTCTAATTGTATGATCATAGTCTAAGGATTAACATTACTTGATTATATTGACATCATTGTGAACCTCTAAAATTATCAACAAATTGTATACTTCACCCTTGGATTCGTTTTTAGTATTATCCTAAACCGTGATTTGCATTCTAGTTTAAGTTCTTATCTTCTACTTCAGTCAATTAGAACTTGTTTTCATTAATGATTAAGTTGTTAGAAAACCTTCTTTTGATTCGCTTGGATTAAGAAGTTTTATGTATTCTTAGTGTTTAATCTTAACCCATTATGGATTGACATCTCAAGTACTACGATGACATGAGTACGCTTGAGATAATTGAAATCGAAAATACTCTTATCAGTTCTCACACTCAAGCTCGAGGACCCGCCATGGAGTTCCACTACTCCTTCTCTCCAAGCCTAAAACGGTTTGAAACGTCAAGCTTAGCGACGTAAAACAAGCGCTCTTGGGTGGCATTCCCATGATTATCTTTGTATATATTTTCGTTATTTTTAGTTCCTTTTGATGTTTTGTTTGATGTTTATAGTTTCATGGGTCCAAGGTCGTGGTGCTGAATGCATGACTCGGTAGAGCTACAACACGTCACACTCCTCTCCAATCCAAAGGTTTCTTGAGTTTGGGTTTAAATGAAGAGGAGACAAACAAATTTGAGAAAATCCGGAAGACATATCGGTATACCGTATCGGGATAGTGCACGCCGATATGGTTTTCTTGGACCTGCATCGGTCTTGTATATCGGGGACATGCATCCCGATATTCTGCAACAAAAACTCACGTCACCTGTTACAAGACCAGTATCGGCATGGCATTTTGGGGACAAGCATCCCGATGTGTCTTCTCCAGCCCATCATCGCTTTCATGTATCGGGATAAATCTTCCCGATATCATGCCCATGAACTTTCCGTCTCATGGTTTTAGAGTCAGTATCGGTACCATGCACATGGGAGAAGCATACCGATACCATCCCACGATAAATTCAGCGTCTTGGTGTTATTGCCCTATATCGGTATCTTGTCAAGGGGACATGCATACCGATATCATAAAAAAAAAAAAAGAGATTGTTGACATCGGTGTCATGTTCTGGTGTGCTGCTCCCCGATACATTCCACTCCTCTAAAGTCTCATACATTCAAAGGTATGATCCACACTCCATTTCATTGTAAATACATTCTTGCATATTTTCACATTCTCCTCGATTTTTGTTGCACCGAGACGGTGCAATTCAAGTTTGGGGGAGGTTTTGTGTCTTTTGATCTTGTGTTTTGTGATCTTATTTTTCTTTTTGCATATTTGAGTCTCATGCATTCATATAAGTGCATATAAAAACCATAAAAATTCGAAAAATTCAAAAATTTGAACTCAAAAAGAAAGCATTTAGTTGCATTTTGCATGTTTAAGATTGAGTCTAGATGCATATAGGTTTGCATTCACTTGCATTGCGAGGATTGTCCATGTAGAATATAAACTTAAGAGCTTGAATTAATGCCCTCGTTAGGAGTTCTTTGATGCATTTGAGCGATCACAAAGTTAAGGATGATCCATGCTTTGATCTTGCGGTTTGAATGTTTTTGTCTTGGTTGAAGCATGCTTTGAATTGAATCTAACTCTATCTAAATGAACTCTAATCTTGACTTGAAATTATCATGCTTGTACATCGAAAAGTTGAACTCATGGATGTCATGTGCATATTTGAGCTATCTTACCCCTTTTTCACCACTCTCTTGTTAGCTCAAATAGCTGTTTCACATCTTTGGAACGGTTAACCACACCCTTAACTAAACCTTTCCTTCAAGCCTTCATCTCTTGTGTGTGTCGTGAGGCCTAATTTTGAATGAACTTAGCAAAAAGTGTTGAGTTTGGAACGACAAGGAGTTGATAGATAGGTTGGTAGTTTGAGTGTTGATGTAAAGAAAAGATAATGTGGAGAAAGGAAAAGGATCGGGGAAAGTAAAAAGTTTGGATTGGTTGGCATGAAAATGTGGAATAGCTCTAAGTAAAAAGTATAAGTCTCTATGTGTGTAAAATAAAGAAAGAGCCAAACGAAAAAAAAATATGACTAAGGCATCTAAATGATGATTGAGAGACTAGTTATGAAAGTGAAAAAGAGCTAAAAGAAAAAGATAAAGAGCCAATCCATTTGCGGAAAGAAAAGAAGTGTGGGTTTAAGAAGGCAAAATGCCTTGTGAAATAGGTAGTTTAGAATGGATCTTGATGGGTTTAGAAATATGAGTGGAGTTCATATTGGGGCATTGGGTAGACGGATGTCATCCTTGTACGCATCAATTGTTCTTTACTCTTAGCATTTTGCCAAAGTTCATTCTTTCGTGAGAGATCTCATTGCATTGGAATACCCACATTATTGAGATCATTTTTATCTCAAAACCTTTTCCCTAAGCCAAATGAGTTCTCCTGATTTGTATTAAGTATGATTCACCATTTACACTTAATGAATGTTAAAGAGTTTGAGGATATGATTGCTTGTAGATGCTAAGGCTTAGACCAAATTCGTGTAGCAACGAGTATGGCTAAATCTTTTGAAATAGAGGTTGTTTGTGCATCATATAACTACTCTCAAGGGCATTGAATTGAATTCTTTTGTTAATATTCTCGGATATGATCTCCCGCAAACCAACCTCTTCTTCGACTTGTTCTTGTTTGTTTGCTTGCGGACAAGCAAAAGCCAAGTTCGGGGGAGTTGATAGTTGCATAATTTAGCCCATTTTAGCATACATTTTAGTTAGCATTTTGTGACTTTTTGCATTCATTTCATGGTTTTTGGTCTAGTTCGTATCCATTTTAGAGTTAGTGAGTCTTAGGTTAGTTATTGCATATGTTTGTGTGTTGTGGAGTCTTTTAGGTACCATTTGGAGCTTATGGAAGCATTTTGGAGCTTGGAGGAAGATCATGGGGCAAAAGGAACCAGTTTGGAGCAAGAGCTATGCCCAAAATCAAGGCAAATGCAGAGGCCATCCGACATGCTTTAAAGATCGGCTCTGAATAAGACCTTGCGATCCGATTCAGCCTTGGAGCCCTTAATGAAATTTGTAGGTAATTGAGTCATGTTTCCAACGGAGGTTTATTCATCAAGTTCGAAGCCTTATTGCGGAAGTTATGGTCATTTCACTGAGCACATATCCGCTGGTGCGTAGACTGGATTGTAGCGGGATTCTGTATCGGGGAGGTGCATCCCAATACGACCTGACAAGGGAAAACCGTCACTGATGCAGGAGCATGTATCAGTATACTGCATCGGGGTGAGGCAAACCGATGTGGGTTCCTCATGAGCAAAAATACAGAGTCCGTCCAAAGCGCTTCAAAGATCGACTCATATGAAGGGTTTCCATTTGGATTTAGCTTCGGAGATCTTCATGAAAGTTGTAGATAATCGAGTTAGCGTTCGTTTGGAGGCGGTTTCCAGTCGTTCCGAGCAGTGGTGCAAAAGATACGAGACATTTAGTGAACACATGTCCTTCTGGCGTGCAAACGAATTGTATCGGGATGGTGTATCGGTGTGAGGCATCCCGATACGACCTGACGAAGAGGAAACTCACCTGTTTTACCTGTGTATATTGGTGTTGTGTACAGAGGTGAGGCACACCGATACAAACTCCCCAAACCCATAAAATGAAGATATCGATGTCGTGTATCGGGATGGTGCAAAACCCGATACAAGCTGCCAAAGAAAAACTCTCACCTGATGTTGAAGTGTGTATCGGTATTGTGTTCTGGGATGGTGCACACCGATGCAACTGAAGAAGAAAGGAAGATGATGATATCGGTGTTGTGCATCGGCATCATGCACACCGATGTGACTCTGCGACCCACTTATGTATAAATGACTAAGAGACATAATTACCATACCATCTTGTCTTGTTTTTAGTTTTAAGTAAAAACACATTTCTTAGAGAGAGTTTGGAGATTTTGAAGAGATACTTTGTTTTTAATGCAAGTTCTTGTTTGTTTTCATCTATCTATCTATTTATAATCATCTAACCATGAATCTAAACACCTCCTACATAGGATNTGGCCAAAATGCTAAGAACGGACCGTTATTGCATAAGATAGACAAGATAGAGTGCTGAGACTAGATATAGGGATTAGAGACTCCTGAAGGTGGAATGAGAAGCATCCGTTCCTTGTTATCTCATTTCTTTACAGAAGCCTTCGTGTCCCTATGAAAATTCAAAAAACGGGATTTCGTCTTGTAAACGGTCTAATTCAGATACAAAATAGCAATATATGGCCAAAATGCTAAGAACAGACCGTTATTGCATAAGATAGACAAGANTTAATGGCTATTTAGACTTGAGATTAATGCTTGTTGATCATTTAATTGCAAATGGAAGTTTGTTCTCAATTAAATGATTAGTGAAGTGATTATTGTCATGGAAGTGGATTAGTCTAAATTAGTGCTCTAAGGCCTAGGGATTAGCATTGTTTGATTGTTTGAGTATCATGATTTAGCTAGAGAATGTCCAAGTCGATTGCCATTACCCGAAGTTCGTTTGCTTTATCTTGTTTACATCGTTTTCATTTCGTTTCGGTTCAAAACTTGTTAGTCTTTTAATTACCTTTGTTATATGCTTGGTTATTTATTATCTTGTCTTTAAATTGATTAGGATCATTAGAAAACCTTTATTCGATTAGCTTAGATTAAGAAGTGTCTCGTATTCTCTGTGTGTTGTTCTCGTGCCTCCTTGTGGATTCGATCCCTAAGTGCTACAATGACATACCATTAGATTGTGGTATTGTGCACAATGGGTTAATTGTGCGAACCCATAAAAAGTCCAACTATCAATTTGGCGCCGTTGCCGGGGAGGTTTAGCAATAGCCATAGAGATTAGGACTCTTTTTGAGACTAAGTTTTATTTTTCTTTGTTTACTAGTCTTTCCACCTTGTTTGCTCTTATCTCTATAGGTGCATGAACTTGCAAAGGCGAGGTATGAATATGAATCTAGCACCACCGGTTGGAGATGCAAATGAGAACCGAGAAGAGACCTCAATGCCCAAAAAACCATTGAGGTATGAATAATATCCAGTGCATACTTGCACTGTGAGAGACAAAAACCATCAGAGCCTCGAGAGACCTCAATGCCCAAAAAATATTTCAACTTGCCGAGATCCTTCATGTGAAAGACCTTGTTAAGTTGTTCTTTGAAATGGTTGATCGCATCCAGATTATTGCCTACGACAACAAATCGTCAACGTACACAAGAACATGGAGAATTGTACCGCTTCGGTTCAACAGAAAAAGTGAGTAGTCTTCGTAGCTCTGTTTAAATCCGAATTGTTTGAGAGCTGTCGAAAGTTTTGCAAACCAACAACGCGGAGCCTGCTTTAAACCGTATAGAGATTTACGAAGATGACACACTTTGGTTGGGTCCAATGACTGAAAACCCGGTGGTAGCTTCATGTAGACCTTCTCTTCTAGATCCCCGTGTAAGAAGGCATTATGAACATCCATTTGATGCACTTCCCACTCTTTTGCGGCAGCCACACTTAGAAGAAAACGCACAGTGGTCATCTTTGCGACTGGTGCGAACGTTTCATTAAAATCAGTGCCCTCCTTTTGGCGATTTCCCATAACCACTAAGCGAGCCTTATGACGTCCCAGAGTTCCATCGGCATTGAATTTGAGCTTATAAACCCATTTGCTGCCTATGGCTTTCTTCCCGGGAGGCAAATCAGTGATATCCCATGTATGGTTTGCTTCAAGTGCCTCAATCTCTTTTTGCATAGCTTCACACCATTCTTTTATTTGAACAGCATCGTGAAAATGTGGGGGTTCGGTGCTGTCGAGAACGGCTGCCATGAATGTTATATGGTTCGCTGAAAAACCAGAATCAAAGAGGTACTTAGTGATGGGATAAAGAATCTTACCAAAAACCGTCGACGAAGAAGTTGAGTTGGAGAGACCAGGTGAAGGAGCGTGAGATGAGTGGGAGTGTACGTTGTTAACAACAAAGTCTTTGAGTAGTACTGAGGGACGCTTTGGACGATGACCACGTCCCAATGGCGCAGATAATTCCGGAGAAGAAGGTTCAGCCTGAAGCTCTAGTATCGCTTCCTCGGAACCCGAAGTAGTGGCGACTTACGGAAGTGGCGACATATCAGCCTCAACGAGTTGCGTTGGTGATGAGTCCACGACGACGGGTAAAGAGGAGATCCAGTCATCATCGACAGCTTGAACAACGGGAGATGAAGTTATAGACGATTGCGGAAGCGAGGATTGATAAGGAAAAACGTCCTCATGGACGTGAACATCGCGGGATACAAAAAATTGGTCTTTTTCGATATCATAAAGACACCAAAACTTTTTCCCGTAAGAATATCCAATAAATACGCATTTGCGACTGCGAGCACCGAATTTATCTTTGTCACGCGCGCGATGGTGAGCATAGCACAAGCAACCAAAAATGCGGATCATGTCATACGATGGTCGCCGTCCAAAGAGTAGTTCGTATGGAGTTTTCCCTCTCAATACGGATGAAGGTGTGCGATTAATCAAATGTGTCGCGGTAAGAATGATGTCACCCCAAAATCTGATCGGAAGATTGCTTTGAAATAGACATGCTCTAGCAACATTGAGGATATGGCGGTGTTTGCGCTCAAAACGTCCATTTTGTTGTGGAGTATCAACGCACGAAGTCTGATGTAGAATCCCATGTTCGTGAAAGTACGAAGTAAGACACATAAACTATGTCCCGTTGTCACTACGTAAAACTTTGACGGGTTTGCCGAATTGTCTCTCCGACATGGCACAAAATTTTCGTATCAAGGTAGGAACTTCAGATTTTGTCGTCATTAGATACGTCCAAACAGAGCGAGAGTAATCATCTACTAATGTGAGAAAATAAACAGCCCCGCAGGTTGAGGGAGTTCGATACAGACCCCAAACGTCGCAATGAACAAGTGAAAAGCAATCCATAGTCTTATTAATGCTATCATTAAAAACTTTTCGTGTTTGTTTGGCACGAAAACAAATGTCACAACTCTTGATCTCTCCAACATCACTAGGAAATTGATCACATCCTGATAAAGAAAGCAAAACACTAGTGGAAGAATGTTCTAGCCTACGATGCCACAAGGCTCCATTAGATGTGGTATCCTTTGAAGCTTTGTTCGCACGAGCAGCCAAGACTCCACTGAAATAGTGCACTCCCTCACGCTCTTTACCCGATCCAATCAAAGTCCTCGAAAAATGGTCCTGCAAGAAGCACAATGTATCAGTAAAGATAGTGATACATCCTGTTTGTCGTAACAATTTTGAAACATAAATCAACGTGCATTCGAAATCTGGTACGAATAAAACATCGTTAAGAATATAGGCCGAACTAAGCGGAAGGGATCCACGCTTTGTGGCGCGAGAGCGATTCCCATCGGGAAAAGTCACGGAGGCAGGGATGATGTCCACCGTGTTTATTAAAAGAGAGAAGTCACCGGTCATATGGTGCGACGCACCGGTATAAATGATAACATCGGTAAGACGTGTTTTACCAGACAGTTTTTCCGATGACGTGTTGGGGCGCTGAGCTTGGAGGAGCTGAATTAGTTGCGTAATCTGATCATGCCCTTGTTCTCCATCAGGTGCAACACGCGCGTTGTTAGCTCGTCCTCGACCACGACCGGTCCCACGAGCAGGACGACCTCCGCGTTGAACGATGTGTCTAGGCGCGTTTGCGACGATGTCATTAGGAGAGGAACGAGCACCACGGTTCTGCTCGTAGTATCACTCGGGGTACCCGTGAAGTAAAAAACACTCATTCACCTCATGTCCACGGCGACGACAGTGTGTACATGAGAGGTTCGAGCGATAACGAAAATGTGGCGACGAGACGGCAACAACTTGCGGAGCACTTAATTTTACCGTAAAACCGATGGCATATGTCTTCACAATCTCTTTAGATCGAGCAATATTGAGGTTTTGTTCCTCTCGAATCAGGCGCGAGTATACTTGATTAAGGCTTGGCAAAGGATCTTCAAGGGTAATAGTAGAGCGTATGTTGCTGAATCGAGGGAGATCCAGCCCAAACAGAAACTGATGAACTTGATCATCCTCCCGTTCTTTCTTGATGTCAGGTGCAGCTGCACACGTACATGTTTGCCCAGTTTTGTCAAACGGCCATAGTACTCAAGGATTGGTTGACCATCTTGTTTGCACAAAGCAATTTCATCTTTTAATACTTGTTTCCGAACTCTGTTTCCGACAGAGAAGCGAACACGGAGGCTTTCCCACAGAGCCGAAGCTTCGGACACAAACGAGACAGTGGATCGGATTCTTGGATCAATAGTCGTACGTATCCATCCGATGATCATGGAATTCGCAGCGAGCCATTGACTCAATTCTGGTTCAGCGGTTGGTTTCGGGATGGACCCATCAATGAACCCGAGTTTCTGTTTCGCCTGAAAAGAGTTTTTCAATTCAGTTACCCACTCGGGATAGTTGTCTTCCCTCAAAATAACTGAGGAGATCAAAGCACTGGGATTGTCCGATGCGTTGAGCGAATACGGGCTTGGTGCAGTGACAGCGGCGGTGAAGTTTCCGGACATGGTGTTTTCACGGCGGCAATATTTATGTATAGAAGCGACGGCGGCGGAGCTATGGCAATCGGCGACAATGGCTTAATTAGGTCAGAGGATGTTTCTGCTCTGCTACCATGAAATCAGGTGTAATCCCTTGTGTTTATTCACCAATGTTACAATCGCATATATACATCTCGATATTTCATATTTTGGATATATTTGTATCTACTCGTATCTGGATAAATATATATACATAATGTTAGCCCAATATGTTTCTTGGGCTACGAGAGTAATTTCTTTCCCTCCCTTCATCATCACTTAATTCTCCACTCCAAACCGTTG
>PKMM01009299.1:162897-238032 GCA_002933915.1 Eutrema heterophyllum | reverse complement strand
GTCAGACTGCGATAGAAGTCTGACAGAAATTGGTGTATTTTTGCGTTGACCAAAATCTTCGATATCAAACTTCTTTAGCAGTCTGAAAGATTTCATCATTTTCTGACTGCCATAGAAGTCTGAAATTTTTTCCTTCCTATTCAGACTGCCAAAGAAGTCTGATACTTTTTTCCCCATTTTGGTCAACTTTTGAAAAATTTTGGTCAATTACTACCAGTACCCTGTTTTTTTTTCAGACTTCTGATTCCGTCTGAAAAAACAGTCAACTTCCGGTCAAAGTCACTCATTTTTCCTTCATACTGGATATGAAGTCTGAATAAAAAGTCAAGTTTTCGGTCAATTGCAAAACTACCCTATGCCTCGATTAGAGAATTTTTCTTGATTTTTTTGTTTTCAAAGGAAATTACCAGACTTCAATTTTAATCTGAGTATCTAAAAGTCAATTGCAAAACTACCCTCTTGTTGACCATGTGGGTTTCATCAGACTTAAAGCAGTCTGAGTATACAACTCAGATCTGAAAATCGACGATATGCAAAAATTCGTACCTATATCCGTTTAGAGTTTGTTTTCACCCTCGTTGAGCGCCCATAACGTCTAATATCACCGAAATCCCGCAAGCCCAGTCGTGTTTTGCCATTTTTATGCCATAAAAAATGATTTCGGTACGTTTGAATCGGAAAATCGAGGGGAAATGGGAGAAATCGGAGAGGAGAACTCGCGAAAAGGAAGTCCGAGCTCTATTCTTGGGCTTTAATGGCGAAAAAATGGGTTAGTTCCTGCATTAACTCGTCGACGATGGTGGTTGTCGTGGAGGTTGAGAATTGATGGCAATAGCATTTCCATAATTATGTTAGATTTGAAATTTTTTTGTCTTTTGAAAAAAATGTTAGACTCTAACAGCAGTCTGAGTAATGGCATTTGCGTGAATACTCAGATTTTTAAAGGGTAATTCGTGGGATTCTGAAAAAGAGAAGAGGAAGGGGGCATTTTTAGCTTTGACTTCAAATTGTAAGGTATTTTTGCAGAAAGGCATTTAATATTGGTATTTATGTATTAATGTTGGATATTGTAATATTTGATTGTTTAATAAAGTTAGCTAGTTATTTTTTATGAATTCCTATTTGTATTATGATTTAATAAATTATGTGTGAAATAGCAAATATTGTATATAAGAAAAATGGTGATGAAGTTGAATGTTACAAAACAAACTGCAATTTGGCAAATCTTCATTAGATTTGTGACTATATATTGTCGTAATAACACAAAGAAGTATTAATTGTAAACCACATGAGGATATTTACAGTAAGTTTTGTTTTGGCTATCGTCACAAAATATAAGCAACGGTTGTATTTTTGTTGTAACTGAAAATACAACTGTCTAAATTTGTAAATAATGAAAATGGAAGAATCTTGGGTCAATCTTCGAAAGGAGAAGAACCGAAGGACTTATCGACAAATAAACAGTGAGTTTGTTGCTCGATTAGAACAAACAAGATTTGAGAGAGTTTTGGACGAGGTTTTAGCGAAGTAAACTTGTTTTAGTATTACGATCTTCAAGAGAGTTACAAGAACAAGAACAAAGAAAGAACAAGTGTTTAATATGAGAGCTAGATTGCTACTGAGAATGGTGTAGTGAGTAGCATTGTGTTAGAAAAGTTCTCCCATGTCCTCTTTTCCCTCGTCCTTTTTTTATACTCCGAGATCGTGTTTAACGTCTCTGTGTACTCCGTCTGATTCTCCATAAATGGTCTTTAAGTCGGAAGCTCTGGTCGTTACGTTTTAGCCACTTAACTCACCGGTTTGAATGAGTCTTTTGGTCTTGGCGGGGTTGACTGACGACTCTGCATTTAATCCCTTTTTGACTGTTGTTCGTTCACTCCGGTGGGCTTCTCAGCTCGGCCCGATACCTCTTTTCTTTAGTTGACCTTGTCTGGATTGTTTGACTTCGTCGGGCATTTTACCTCATATTTAAATGGGCCCTATTTTATTGGGCCAGGTTTTTAACCCCCACAATTAGCCCCCCAATTCTTTAAAGGGAGGCGATTAGACTCCGTTTGAGGAATTTCACTTCGCCTTCGTCCTCTTCGCGTTTGTTGACCTAACCCTTGTTGATTCGATTGCTTTCTGCGTTGATTTTCTTTCTTTTTACAAAATGGTCTTTGTTCATTCTTCCAATGGCCGATTCAATTCTTGGCCGAAAAGCAGATGTACGCCAGAGTCGGTGAAAACTATTTAAGAAGGTTGCAATCTTCTTGACAATGTCAAGATTATTATTCCTTCTCCACCGGAAAATCCGGAAGAGGCACCCCGGGGTATTGTTGTGCTTAAGAAGCTTTCTTTGGTGAATGCAGCTTGCATTTTCCTCTCCCAAAACTCTTAGTTTGGTACCTTTCTGAAACGGGGCTTTGCTTATCGCAACTTTTCTCTTAGTGCTTGGTCTCATTGCGGTTGCTTTCAACTTTGGGTCCTCCTTGCACCTCCGCGATATTCATCACCTGGGTTTTCCGAAGAAACACCCTTCACGGCGTGGCGTGTTATCATTTGCTTCCCGTCCTCAAAGGAAGGTGTTTTCGGACCTCCCTGATCGAGGGGATGAATGGTGATTTTCGTATTTTTACTTTAAAGTAGACAGTGCCTCTGTAGAGCCAAACTCCAACCTTCTCCTATGTTGGGAGAAGGAAACAGGTTATTTCCTAGTTTCTTCTTCCGTCTCTTTTTGATCTCCACTTCGAATGCTTACTACTTTTTTCGTACTTCTGGCATGTTTCTGTTCCGACCCTGGTTGACTCCCCTCGGTTCCATATCCTTTTTGAAAAATTGAGATCGGGGTCTAAAAGTTGGCGCGATATCGAAGCGGTGAATATTGTAATTTCGATCAAGCAACAACATGAATTGATTGCTCAAGGTTTCCCCAAGGGTACTTGCTTTTGATCTTTTCTATTTCTTCCTTGGCCAAAACATGTCGTCTTATGACTTTTTCTATCCGCAGATGTTTCTTATGATACATAGCTCCAAGGACCCGAATCCATCCCAAGACGGAGTAGGTCCCTTCGCTCCATGTCTGCCCCGGCTCGTGAGCTCGTTGCTCCTTCGGTGCCTTCTGTGAGTACAAAACTTTGCTTCCCGGAGCGCTTCTACTTCTGCCTCTTCGCTGCTCATTTGCAAACTCAAATATCGCAAGGTTTTAATTCCTCCCTTCGTAATACGTGATATTCTCATATTTGACCTCTCTTAAGCATTCATTTGGCTTAGGTTTTGCGTCTGTTACATGTGTCTTATAGCATTCTTTAGTGTTTTGTTCTCATTTAGAGTTAAGAGAGTTAATACTAGGTCCTAGAGAGTCTTGCATGTTTTGAAGTGTTTTCTAGGTGCTTGGAGGCATTTTGGGGATGATTGGAGTAATGGACCAAAAGAGAATACA
Organism: Eutrema heterophyllum; assembly: GCA_002933915.1. Classification (NCBI taxonomy): domain Eukaryota; kingdom Viridiplantae; phylum Streptophyta; class Magnoliopsida; order Brassicales; family Brassicaceae; genus Eutrema; species Eutrema heterophyllum. The sequence goes on along the minus strand of PKMM01009299.1, from coordinate 234,611 downwards.
AGGGCCACACCAAGTGTCCGAAATAACTGGTCAAAGGAACGGTTTCCAATCCGAATTAGCTTCGAAGGTCTTCATAAAAATGATGGAAAACTGAGTTAGCTGTCGTCTTGAAGTGGTTTGAAGTCATTCGGACAGGTGGTTCAGGAGATATGGTGATTTTACTAAGGGTATGTCCGTCTGGCCGTGAGACCTTCGACCAACGCCGACCAGCCTCTCTCTTCGTACCGGCCGAACGTCGTCCGGCATCCAGCTTCAGAAGACCCCGTGCCGGCCAGCATCGATCCGGTATCGTCTGGCAGGTATTGGGACAGTGGTGAGTGCCGGCCCAAGTCACCTCCTGTACCGCTTCAATCCCATCCGGTACACATCTTCAAAGGGCATGCCGACCCGCCTCCAAGCGGTACACACCACTCGGTATTGGGACAGTGGTGAATACCGATCCAGCTCTCTCTCCCGTACCACTTCAATCCCATATGGTACCAACCAAGCACGCCACCACACCGGTCCATCTTTGCCCGGCATCACCGACCGGCATGGACAAGAAGACCCGTACCGACCTACCTCCATCCGGCACCACCAACCGGTACAAGCAAGGAGTTGTGCCGACCCACCTATACCGACCCTTGTCTAGTCGGTACAGTCCACTCCAACCAAGATCCGACCGTGTCAAAACCCGGTTTGTCCCGGGTTGACCCGGTCCGCCCAAGACTTTTTATAAATAGTCTAAAACTATTTTCTTAGTCCTATGCTTTTTTTTCTCTTTTTCTTGGGCAACAAAAACCTCCATAAGCTTGACCTTGAAGAAGTTGTTAAATCATGTTTTTCATGGGCAACAAGAGATATCTTGAGTTTTTATGCAATCTAAAGTTTATGTTTCTCAATCTCTCTAATCTCTCTTCTCATTAATCTTCTAATCATGGGATCTAACACTTTTCTTATGAGATTTGTTGGTTCCACCATGGCTTGCCAGTGGAAGACCTCTTGGACTATCTTGATCACTTTGATAGGATTTGCGGTCTAACCAAGATGAATGGAGTATCCGAGGATGGCTTCAAACTTTGACTTTTCCCATTCTCACTTGGAGATAAAGCTCACCAATGGGAAAGAGTCTTCTCCAAGGGTCCATCACATCATGGGACGAGTGCAAGAGAGCCTTCCTTGGTAAGTTCTTCTCACCCTCTAGAACCGCCAACGCGGATTTTAAGGTTCACACAACGCGGAAATGAGTCGTTCAACGAGGCATGGGAAAGGTTTAGAAGCTACACTACTCAATGCCCGCATCATGGCTTTTCAAACGCCTCTCTCTTGAGTACCTTATACCGTGGAGCGTTACCCAAGATTATGATGCTTCTAGACACGGCCTCCAATGGGAATTTCTTAGCCAAGGATGTGGATGAAGCCATGAAACTAGTGGAGAACCTCGCTCAAAGCGATGGAACATATGGGGATGATTATGATCGAGCTATAAGGACCACTAGTGATTTTGATGAGCAAAAAATGGGCTAAGGAGATGAAGGTTCTAAACAACAAGATGGACAAGCAAGCTACTATGATTGACAAGCTTCTTAACGCTTCCCAAAAGACGGTTCACTTTGTTGGCAATTTTGAAGGCAATCAAGGGTTCCAAGAACAAATGGTAGATTTGAGTAATCAAGCGGAAGTGCATTACGTTGGGAACCACAGTGGCTATCAAAGGGGTTTCACCAACAATTGATATGCTCAAATTAATACCCTAAAAGTACTAAAGCAGTTGTTGTAGTATATGTAGGGGTCGAACACAAGAACTCCAGAATTCACGCAATAGATTATATAGATCCAAATCAAGCTAAACCAAACAATGAAAATAAATGCAAGTGCGTAAAGTAAACAAGTTGTAAATCAATGGGAAAGAAGATAGGCTCAAGGTATCTCTCAGGAATTCAATGAATGTATAAACTAACTAACAGGATTCAGATTTAGAGCGGTTCTTGAACTCAAATCACTAAAGTATAGCTAACCAACTCTCGTTGCGAAAACTATAAGTCTAAATCCTAGAATTCCAAATCTCTTTGAGAATCCTAAAGTCTAAACCAGCTTTTAGTTCAGGTTTGATCTGTTCACAAAACAACTAAACCAAATCTCTTTGCGAATAGTTATTTTGCTCACCCTAAGTTCTATCAGGTAATTAATCGCACTCTCGTGCCTAACCAATTATTCTAAGATCTAAGTTCTAGATTCGTCAACCTAGAATTAGCTATGAGAACAACCTAAGGAAAAGAACTAATTCAGATGGTGAATCCTAATCAATCAATTAACCTAACATTCAGAGAAAACCCTTATGAGAACCCTGAACCTAACAAGGGATCTACTCAGACATGGAGATTGAAACAAGCAACATGATTGAATAGATCATCAAATCAAATAAATAAAAGAGAGTAAAACAAGAGTTCAGAATTGTCTCTCTCAGAAATCTCTCCAAAATCAAAGTAGAACAAAACGTAATTGAACCAACTAGCCAAAGTGGCTTAAAAACCTAACTTAAACTCATAAAACACGTTCTGGGCTAAATTGTAAATAATAAAGTTTTATGGGCAATTTTGCAATTCTTGAACTCTTCATTAAAGTCGCGACTTGTGTCTTGCTGCAGTGAGTATCGACCGATACTATTCAGTATCGATCGACACTGAGGCTCCAATTCGGGTACTCAGCTACACAACTTCCGTTTTGCTCCAAAATGCACCAAAAAGCTCCAATATCTCCAATTATGCTCCAAACATGCTAAAACTGTAAAAGACTCTAAAACACTACAAAATAGTATAAAGAGTCTATAAAACAGACTTATATCATGGCTTAAAAGGGGTAAAAACCATGATATATCAACTCCTCCAGACTTAACCTTTGCTTGCCCTCAAGCAAATAGAAGACTAAACCAGAGAAAGAGGTTTGAAAACACGAAGACTCACCTGTTCATGAAGCATTGTAATGACCCTTTTCCCAAGCACCCAAATGTCACCTAACCAGATCCAAATCTAACCAAGATGTACTTCTCCGTAAACATTCGCAGCTTCCTCAGACTACACACATTATCTCACAGCATCGTTCAATTAAACCTATCATCGCCAGTTTCATCGCTGTGATTAATACCAAGAACATTCTAGATTCTTTCCCATACAATATCATGACAAGGAACCACCCAATTTCACACTTTTTGTATCAATTTCTCTCCCCAGACTTATTTCTTATTTTGTTCTCTTTTTTTTTTCTTTTTGATTCGCATATACACATCAAGGTATGAGACGCGAGTATTGATGGTGTTTGCCACCGAATCCCCGGTTCTTCCCTCTCAATGTATCAAAGGGTGTAGACGAATAATGGCATCATAGGAAAATCCTAGCCTCGCTTCCAACCTTTGTGTGATCATTCCTCACCAAGTAGAATAATGGGATCGCTGGAAACATTCCTAACCCTCTACTCAGAAGAAAATCATTTCATCTTTTCATGCTCTTATTTATTAACTTATAACGGGGGAGAGAGATACTATCACTTTAAACACAATGGGTTCCTTTGTCAGATATGAATGAGGAATCAAGCTCTATGGATACTAACCACGTCGATGAAGTGCAAAGATTTGGCTCAGGCTTTAAAGGAACTTTGCTGGAAACATGTGTGTCTTCTAGTTAACTGGTCAGCCTTTGGATTTTTCATTAGTCGATCTAGAGCTGATTCTGTAACAGTGGTCACTTAGAAGCAAAGTCAGAACAATAGAGTGAAGAACACGATCATAATCTCCAACAAATTTTGACACAAAAACGACTGACTCTAAGAAAAACAAACACAATGTCAGCGACTACCTCCCCCAGACTTAAACAACACTGTCCCTAGTGTTATCTAGCCTAAGTTTGGTGAAAGAAACCAAATGAACCAAGTGGAATTGTGAAAAACAAAGAGGTTACCCGAGATGGGGTATGAGTGTCGACCGACACCCAACTTGGTATCGATCGATACGAAGTATTGGTCGACACAGGTGATGCGTTTTCAACGTCTAAAGTCAGATGTAACTCCAAAAATGTGTCAAATGATACAGGTGTTAAATGGTGGCACTGTTAGATCACTCAAACACAAGTTAGGTGCAACAAAATATCAATGAAGCATAAATCCATAGGTCCAAAAGCATAAGAAAGTGCTGACAAAACGACTCAAAATATCAAAAGAAAAAGAAAAATAAAAGAAAACAAACGTGATAATCAGATAGAAGGACTAATCCTCCTCAGTGGCATCAGAATCATCGCCAGCAGTGCCAGATGGGCCAACGTCAAGAGGCATGCGCGGTGAACGTGAAGAAACAGGATGTTGAGGCACCTTGCAGCTGCAACTGGAAATGGAGGTCCAGATCGTCTGCAGACTGGCGACTACATATCGCTGAAAGGGATCCAGCTCCATCTCAGGTGGTGGAGGTAGAAAAAGCGCAGCAGCAGTACGTGTAGGCGCGCGGCGTGGTTGACCCCAAGCAGGGCCAGAAGCAGGTGGTCGTGCTCTAGTGGCTGAGCCTCGACGTCGAGTGACCGGTGCAAGCTCCATGTCAGTGGGATCAGGGGCGAAAAGCAACTGAGATGGGTCATCGCCTATGTCTGTCAGATCGGTGTTGGGGAGCTGAACCAGATAGTCCCCAACAGAAGTGCTGAAAACCCAACGCCTGTGAGGCTTCAGCCAACGCAGGTGCTCCAAGTGCGCCTCGTCCATAAGCTCTCGGGAAGTAATGATCGAGCAACTAGTGGTGCTGATCCCTAGGTGCTCAAATATGGGCGTGAGAAGACTGCCCACCGCCTCGGTCTTCTGGCGACCTGCAGTCCTGGAAGCCTTGCCACGTCATGTAAAAGGCTTAACCTTTAGCGACTCCAAGTGGTGCGCGAAAACAGCACCTAGGTTGACCGCGAGGTCCATCTCAGGCCACTCGTAAGCCTCATCGTCAATAATGTCCCCAATCCCAATAGACAGGACAATCAGCTCAGCAACCCTCATCTTGTTCGGCTCCATCTTACACAACAAAGTGTTGCTCAAGATCCTCACAAGACAGCGCAAGACATGATGGCGCACATCCATATGTGTGGTGGTCTTGCTGTTGTAGACCCCGTGCCCAAAATGAGACCAGAATGCCTCAATGTCCAAGAACTTGCGAGGAAGCTCACACCTAGAGAAATCCCTGTTAAACCCGTAGATGTCGCAGAGCTCCTGGAAAGATATCCTGTAGCGCACACCGCTAATCAGAAAAGTGAGAATACCCTGCTGCGCTGTCACTGGAGGCTCACCAGTGTAGTAGACGCGAACAGAGGCAAGGAATTGGCGGACCAAGTCAGGGTATATGTCATATTGCCGCGTAGGCATCGTCCCCAATCCGATCTTGCGGATCAGTCCATCAAGCTCCCTATCAAAACCCAGATGGCGCATAGTGTGCGTGTCCACAAACCTAGTGGGGCGCACATCAACCTCTTGCCTGCCAGGCGTTATAGAAGATCGAGTCGTAATCGTCCCACTCCTCGGAGATAGGACGGTGGGTGCAGGCTCTGCTCTCCGTGATCTCCTTGTCTAAGCCTTCGTAATCATCTCTCAAACGGATCCTCACCTTCTCACTGAGCTTAGGCCAAGGAAATCGCACCGTTGTGCGAGGAGGCAATGGGGTTGAAGGCGTAGGTGCCTCTGCTGGTGCGTCTCGTAAGTGTCTACCGAATACCACAATGAAGTCTGTAGAATTCGCTGTCCGAACCTTGTAGCGGTTCTCGGTGAGACAAGCAATAACTGTTCCCACTGACCAAACCCCGTCTTCTAAGAACTCGACTCGAGCGTGCAACATGTATTCCTTCTCAGGCGGGTTGGAGCTGGATGCGGTATCAGTGCGTGCTCTCTTCTTAGGTGCCATCTGCATCATCAACAAACACAAAACACAACATAAATCCAACATCTCTCGCAAACACAGCAATTTCGGCCAAGGCAAAGAGTGAGCATCGATCGATACCAATGGGGTATCGATCGATGCTCATACAAATATCGAGCAATCACGAAGAACACAAATCCGAAAATTCCAAAAGTGCAAACCAAGGCTAAGTAAGTGCAATGCGGGGTTCGACTAGGCCTATAACACACTAATCAAGTGATAATCATCCAACAAAACTAGTTCTAAAAGCCTAAAAGTCAAAAATCAAACCTTGTGTCACGGAATTGAAAAAGTGAAAATTCGTGTTTCATACCTTGATGATCGAGTGAAAGAGTGAGAGAATGTGAAAGAGCACGAAAATCCGAGCAGGATAGACACAAAAATCACTCAAATCCGTGGAGAAACGAAAATTTGGTGATTTGGGGGAAGTGTGTCGGTCGATGAAGCTTATGAGGAGAAAGGAAAAACCGTAGGGTTTATAAGGAAACTTACCTGGGCGGTGGAGTATCGATCGATACTAGTCAGTGTCGATCGATACTGAGGGAATGGAATGACTTGCTCGCCAGACGGAGGTCGGTCCAGAATGTGTACGTTTAATGACTAGTATCGACCGATACCAAGTGGTATCGATCGATACTGGACCTCCGAACCTGAATTCACGTGACACAACAAAACACGAAACAAAAACTAGAAAAAACATAAAACACATGTACAGACTCACCAGTGGGTTGCCTCCCACCAAGCGCTTGTTTAACGTCACGAGCTTGACTTTGCTCAGGTGATTAGTCGGGGCGAGGTTGAGAACTCACTCCCATGCAAGTTCTACAGCTAGACACCTGCAGATTCAGAGTTCTTCTCAGCATGCTCTCTATAACCTCTTTTCCTTTCTCTTTCAGCTCCGGAGTAAGAATGATTCTAGCCTTGGAGAATGGTTTTGAGGTTCCTTTGCACTTCACCTTGTACTCGATCGAGTCCCCGTCACACTTCTGAGGGATTAAAGTCATGGAGGGAGCACCTTTTACTCCTTTGCTCTTTCCCTTCTTCTTTGCCTTAGCTGGTTTGACGTCTTTCCTTGTGATGACAGACGGACTATCAAGAACGTTCATGACAGTTGGTACCTTAGAAGGTTCTTCCAAAGAATCAGGTACCAACGTCTCTCCTGTGACAACAGTGATGCTAGAGACATGCATGGTAGCTCCTCTAGTAGGAATGGCTTTGTAGTACACCTCCTTGTCAATGTAAGAGAATGAGACTCTCTTGTTGGGTGTGTCCATAATGGCACCAACCGTAGCCATAAAAAGTCGTCCAAGGATCAGCTGCGTACTAGATTGTGCAGTCATCTCCACAACATGAAAATCAGTAGGAACCAGACAACCTCCCACTTCAACCATCAAATCAGGGATTGTACCATATGGAAGTGAGGTGATACAGTTGGCGAATGTGAGAGATGCCTTGGGAGATTGAATATCAGCTTTCAATCTCTCTGCAATTGCCCTTAACATGACATTGACGCAAGCCCCCGAGTCAACGATAGACTCTTTGAATTTTTCTCCAGAGATGGAGCATGGAACTGAGAATCTTATTGGGTCTTCCCTCTTAATCAGATGTTTCTTCGGAGGTGGTGTACTTCTGGCTTTGAGAAAGAGTGCCTTGATCTCTTCCTCAGTTTCTCTGCAATTTTCAAAGTAACACGCCAAATGACGGTTTTCGAAAGCTTCTTCAAAAGATATAGTGTGGGGAATCCTCCTAACCATCTTCTCAAAAGCGAGCAACTTCTCCGCAGAGATAGGTTTCATGAGATGTCTGGGTGGTATAGGATATGGCACTTTAGGCTTATAAACCCTTTCCTTAGTCATCTGCGGCTTCTTCGCAATATCTGGGTCAGTCTGGGAAGGGTGTCGATCGATACTGGATTGGTGTTGATCGATACAAGGCTTCTGCGTCTCGGTCTCCGTATCGGTCGACACAGAGGGGGTGTCGATCAATACTCGTGGATTGGAAACGACTCGGGCATGTGTCTGGACTGGTGTCGATCGACACTGGCTGGTGTCGGTCGATACCTTGGGAATTTCTGAATCCTCAGCGTCAAGATCGACGAAATTTCCTGCAGTTAGGCCAAATTTCACTGCTGGATCGACCTCTTCATCACTTCTTAAAGTGATTGTATTGACGTGCTCATTAGGTGCATGAACCATCTTTCCCTTGACAGCTGATGCAGTTTGAGCAACCTGAGTTTCCAGCATCTTTTGATGAATGTTGAGAGCTTCGATTTTCCCATTCAGATCTGTGTACAAAGCATCTATCTTCCCATTAGAGTCTACTGTCATCTTCTGCTGTCCCTGAAGAAGATGTTCAAGCACAGGTTCAACCTTGCTTTCAGGAGTCTTGGGCGGTGGAGATTGATAGGATGAACTCCCATAGTTCATTGTGTAATCGCTGCTTTGCATTGGTTTCTGGGCAAAGGTATTCGCTCCGTAACCTAAGGGCTTGAAATCATATTTGAATCCTCCCTGCTAAAAGTTGTTGTTGAAGTTTCGGTTGCTGTTATACTGATTCTTCTGACCCTGAAAACCAGAACCACCAATGTAGTTAACATCCTCTACCTCATCCTCATTGAAAACCTCGACATCATCAGCAAAATGAACAGCCTTCTGCTGCTTGCCCATCAACAAATTATGCACCGAATCCAGCTTCGCATGCACCTCAGCGATCTGTGAACCTTCCATACCACCAGCTAGCTTCCTACGCTCTATGTCAGCACTCTTGGTGCTATTGCTAGACACAAAATTCTCAATCAGCTGGTAAGCATCATCAGGATATTTGGTAAAGAAGTTTCCATTGCTCGCAGAGTCCAAAGCCATCTGATACCTCCAATCAATCCCTCTGAAAAAGAAACTCAGCAACTGAACCATGGTGTACCCATGCTGTGGACAATCCCTCTAATACGATCTAAATCTCGCCCAAGCAGCCTTGAAAGCCTCAGTCGTTCCCTGAGAAAATTGGGAAATCTTGTTCCTAAACTCTTCTGATCTCGCATCGTCATAGAAGTTATTGAGGAAAGCAGTCTTAGTCTCATCCCACGTAGTCAATGACCCAGCTGGTACTTGCTTGAGCCAATAAGAAGCATCCCCACCAAGAGAGTATGGGAAAAGCTTACTGAATAGGTAGTCGTAGGACACTCCATTGCATTTGATGCTAGAGACCAAATCCTCGAACTTCTCAATATGATCCATAGGGTGTTCATTAGAAAGACCATGAAAAGTGTGCTGACCCACAAGAGTGTAGTATGCAGGCTTTAGCTCAAAATCGTTTCTCTGAAAGGCAGGAGGACGAATCGCTGATCGATTTGCGTAGAACTGATCAGGTCTGTTGCATTCACCAATTGTTCTACCACGCACAACCGCAGCGTTCTCAGGATTCGCTGCTGCTGGAGGGACAATAACGTTTCCATCTCCATCAAGTCTTTGCCCTCTCTCATTGCACAATTGACCCTCTCGGTCTCTGAAAGAACCAGCCTCATCCTGAATCAAAACCACTGGGTTGTTGTTCATCTCTGCTGGCTTCTTAGCTTTTCTGAGTGTGCGTTCCAAATGCGCTAGCTGCTCGTTTGACAAATCAACTAGCTGAGTGCTCTTGTTTCTTCTGGTTTCTCGAGTAGGCATACACCTGAAACACAAAATATCAAAAACGTAAGTAACTAAAAAACGCGACGAGTGTCGACCGATACCACTAGGGTGTCGATCGATACTCGACGATTTAGTCGAAATTCTTCACTAAATCTAATGGCGAAATGGAGTCCCTGACAACGGCGCCAAATTTGATATGCTCAAATTAATACCCTAAAAGTATTAAAGCAGTTGTTGTAGTATACGTAGGGGTCGAACACAAGAACTCCAGAATTCACGCAATAGATTATATAGATCCAAATCAAGCTAAACCAAACAATGAAAATAAATGCAAGTGCGTAAAGTAAACAAGTTGTAAATCAATGGGAAAGAAGATAGGCTCAGGATATCTCTAAGGAATTCAATGAATGTAGATAAACTAACTAACATGATTCAGATTTAGCGCGGTTCTTGAACTCAAATCACTAAAGTATAGCTAACCAACTCTCGTTGCGAAAACTATCTAAGTCTAAATCCTAGAATTCCAAATCTCTTTGCGAATCCTAAAGTCTAAACCAGCTTTTAGTTCAGGTTTGATCTGTTCACAAAACAACTAAACCAAATCTCTTTACGAATAGTTATTTTGCTCACCCTAAGTTCTATCAGTTAATTAATCGCACTCTCGTGCCTAACCAATTATCCTAAGATCTAAGTTCTAGATTCGTCAACCTATAATTAGCTATGAGAACAAGCTAAGGCAAATAACTAATTCAGATGGTGAATCCTAATCAATCAATTAACCTAACATTCAGAGAAAACTCTTATGAGAACCATGAACCTAACAAGGGATCTACTCAGACATGGAGATTGAAACAAGCAACATTATTGAATAGATCATCAAATCAAATAAATAAAAGAGAGTAAAACAAGAGTTCAGAATTGTCTCTCTCAGAAATCTCTCCAAAATCAAAGTAGAACAAAACGTAATTGAACCAACTAGCCAAAGTGGCTTAAAAACCTAACTTAAACTCATAAAACACGTTCTGGGCTAAATTGTAAATAATAAAGTCTTCTGGGCAATTTTGCAATTCTTTAAATCTTCATTAAAGTCGCGACTTGTGTCTTGCTGCAGTGAGTATCGACCGATACTAGTCAGTATCAATCGACACTAGTCAGTATCAATCGACATTGAGGCTCCAATTCGGGTACTCAGCTACACAACTTCTGTTTTGCTCCAAAATGCACCAAAAAGCTCTAATATCTCCAATTATGCTCCAAACATGCTAAAACCTGTAAAAGACTCTAAAACACTACAAAATAGTATAAAGACTCTGTAAAACGGACTTATATCATGGCCTAAAAGGGGTAAAACCATGATATATCAACAATCAACAACAAATTTTGTTCCTCAAAATCAGTTTCAGAGGAACCACAGAGGCTACCAAAACAAAGCTCATTTCATGCCTCCACCCGGTTTTCAACAAGCTCAAGGTAACAACTTTATGCCTCAAGACCTTGACATGAAAAACGTGCTTCAACAACTTCTTCAAGGTCAAGCTAATGGAGCAATGAAGATGGAGGAAATGCATACCAAAGTGGCTTGCTCCTACAATGATCTCCACAACAAACTTGAGGCATTGAGCTCCAAAGTGAAACAAATGGAGACCAAGGGAGCCACTTCCTCATCACCTCATCCTCAAGGTTCTTTACCCGGGAAGGCAATACAAAACCCAAAGGAGTATTGCAATGTCATTTCCTCCAATGATGAGCATGAATGCATAATTGAGGAGTTTTTAGGGCTATTCTATAGTCCAAATGATGATGACCTTCTATCTAGAGAGCTTCCCTCAAATCTCAATGAGGACATTGAGAAACAAGGTGGGGGTGACCCTTGGGAATGAGGATGATGTGATTTTTGTTGAGGAAAAGGGTAAAAGCTTAAATGAAGAGCAATTGATTTCTACACAAATCGAGGTTGAGAAGTCTCTCAAGGACTTGGTTAAGAAGAAAAACATGGATACACTTGTGGTATCTAAGAAAGAAGCCTCTTGCATTGGACCTTTTCCATTAGAGCCTCCACTTCCATTTCTCGGGCGTTTTTTCACCAAGGCTCAAAAGAAAGTGCTTTCAAGCTTCAAGGCAAACATGGATAAGATTGGAGCACCTTTGCCTAGTGAGAGTGATTTGTTTCAAGTCCCACAACACCAAAAGTTAATCCAACACATACTTGAGAACTGAGAGAAAGTGGAAGAGCTTATGGCAGTCTTTGATTCACCAAGCATAACAAGGGTTGAGCCTAAGTCTATCCCCAAGCTTGGAAATCCCGGTAAGTTCTCCATCAATTGCTTTCTTGGAGACTTGAAGATAGATGATGCTTTGTGTGACTCGGGTTCGAGTGTGAACGTCATGTCCTTGGAGATGGCTAAGAGTCTTGGGATCGATAGTATGGAAGATTACCCCTCCACCATCACGTTTGGAGACTCTTCTTTAAAGAAACCGCTTGGCCTTGTTGAAGACTATCCTCTCAAGATCGGAGAGTGTCTTGTACCAACGGACTTCATTTTCATAGAGATGGGACAAACCAAAAAACTCCATCTCCTTCTTGGGACTCCGTTCCTCAATACCACCGGTGCAAGCATAGACTTTGCAAACAAGAGTGTAGTGCTCAAGAACGTGAATGACAAGCTCTTCTACCCAATGAAGCCTACATCATATGGGCTTTGCGGGATGATCACTTGTGAAGATAATGAGCTTCAAGCTCCAAGAGTTAATTATGTGGGTATTTGTGTGACGATGTGTTATGGTAATGATGAGGAAGCCCTTGCATTGGATGGTGAGTGCCTAGAATCCCTTTTCCACAACACAATGGAGGGTGGAGTTGAGCGTAGCAAGAGTTCTAAGAAGGGGACAAGGACCAAGACCAAGGTGAAAAACGGACCAAGCACGCTTGATGGGGATGAGTCCATTCTAGACCAGCCTCCTACCATAATACTCACTCCTTGGAAACATGAAGATGGGGTGATTGAATACAAGGTCAAGTGTAGGGGACAGCCCAAGCCTTTTGCCTCGGTTAAAGTGATATTGTCATAATTTGCATCATCTATGCATTCATTTATCTTAGGTTTTACTTCTTTTTCATATGTCTCATATCATTTTCTTGGTGTTCTAGTCTTGATTAGGGTTTAAGGTGTTTTGCATTAGGTCCTAGTGAGTCTTGCATGTTTTGGAGTGATTTCTAGGGATTTTGAGACATCTTGGAGGTGATTGGAGACTTTGGAACCAAGATTGATCGGGTTTGAAGCAAGAGGAAATGGCCAAGGCAAAAATGGAGTTTCCAGAAGACAGTACCAAAGTTGTAGAGGAGTGAGTTAGCGTGCCATAGAAGTTAGAATCAGGTCATTCGGATGTCAGGTTCAGGAGTTATGGCCGATTTACTAAGTGTACGTCCATCTGTGCCGACCCATTTCCAAGCGGTACAAATGATCGGCATGACACTAGGGATTTGTACCGACCCATTTGTACCGACCCAGGACTGGTTGGTACAAATCTCTCCAACCAAGCTTCACTTCCATGCCGGCCAAATTTCACCCGCCGTGCATCGTTCGTCTACAACAACACCGACCCGTCCTTAAGCGCTATAGCATGCTCGGCATCGATCCTCAAAGTTCAGTACCGACCCGTCCTGGTGCGGTACAATTGCTCGGTACTGTGGTAAAGATTAGTACCGACCTGCCCTAACTCGGTACACTTGGTCGGTACAAAACCACTTGCTAATCCGTCCTCGTAAAGCCAGCCGAAGTGACTCAAAGATCAGGCCGAATGAAGAACTTACACTCGGATTTAGCTTCGGAAGTCTTCATAGAAGTTGTAGATGATTGAGTTTGCTGCCTTCTGGAGGTGGTTGCATGTCATTCTGATCAGTGGTTAGAAAGATACATCAGATTTATCAGAGACATGTCTGTCTGGCGTCCAAACGAGTTCTGCTCCCAATACGACTTCTGAAAGATCAACCCATACGAAGGGTTTTCAATCCGATTCAGCTTCTACGTTCTTCATGAAAGTCGTAGATATATGAGTTAGCGGTCGGCTGGAGATGGTTTCAGGTCATTTGGATACGTGGTTCAGGTGATATAGCGATTTTACCAAGTGTATGTAGACCAGTACCGACCGACTCCCGTGCGGCACACTCCGACCGGTATGACACCAGGGACTTGTGCTGATCCACTGTACCGACCCAGGACTGGTCGGTACAGACCACCAGAATCAGCCAAAAACCAGGTTTGGCCGGGTCAACACCCGGTTTGTTCCGGGTTGACCCGGTTCGCCCCTTTTTCTATAAATACTCTTGAAACCTAATTTTCTAGCTAAGCTTTCTTCTTTCTAGAGTTGGGTTTTATCCCAAACTCTTCTTATGATTTTGGAGGGATTTTGATTGTTCTTCATACAAATGTCACTCTAGGAAAGATTTTTTCACCCTTATCTTTATATTAATGCACCTTCTTTATCTTTATTTCTTTTTCTTTTATGTTCTTAGTGTTCTTTAGACTTTAGACTTTTTGTTGGATTATGGATGGCTTAATTTTGATGGTTAGATGGTGATGATTTAGATTGATCCTTGTTAAATCCTTCACATAGGTTAGCTCTTAATGCTAAATTTAGATTGAGAGATCAAATCTAGAACTAAGGCATTTCGCGCCCGAAAGGTGTTCGATGAAATGCTTGAACCAAGCCTTTTGTGAGCTTTTCACATCCTTGCCAATGAGAGTTGATGTCAAGGGTGATTAGTGAACTAATTGGGATTGTTTATTAATGCTCATTGATTATCTAATTGCAAACGAGAGTTTATGTCAATTAGGTGATTAGTGAAGTGATTAGTGCCATGAGAATGGATTAGTCATATTTATGAATCCCATGTTCTAGGATAGTGTTTAATGCAATCTTTGCCATCATTATTTGATTGTTAATCATTTATTTGATAGTTTATTCCATGATCCAACACTTCTATCTTTTGTTTTCTTTCTTGCATTTTACTTTCTTAATCTAAAAACATAAAAACCCAAAACAATTGCTCTAGCTTAAGTCGTTTCTTGCATTCCTAGTGTGTTGTTCTTTGTGCCTCCTTGGATTGATCCTCTTGTACTACAATGATATGAGTAGACTTGAGTAATTGATTAAGACTCCAAAAAGTCTATCATCATAAAGCAATCCTCACACCGGAGCTTAAAGAGAAGGGATAAGCCGGTCTTCAAGAGGTCATGAGAAAGGTGCTTAAGCTTGAGCTCAAGGACCCGCCAAGGAGTGCCAACACTCCTCTCACATCCACCTAAAAGGGTAACAAACGTCGAGCTTAGTGACGTTAAACAAAGCGCACTTGGGAGACATTCCCATGTCTATCTTAGTAAAAACTTTCTACCTTTTTAAGTGCTTTTTGATGTTTTTGTTAAGTGGTTGCAAGGTTCTTGATGATAGCAAGGTCGTGGCAAAGCACAAAGGTGTTTGATGTTGGAAAGCTCTCCATTCTCTCCATTCCCATAGTACCACTCCTCTGTTGTAAGTAGCTCTTTTCTTTTGAATCTTTGCATTTCATCTTTTGTTTTGGGTTTCTTCCTTTAATTTATTTCACACCGGGATGGTGTGATTTAAGTTTGGGGGAGGGACCGGTATCTAACCATGTGTTTTGTGTTCTTATTTTGATTTTTGCATCTTGAGTCTCATGCATATCATGCATTCGCAAAAATTGAAATTTTTTGAAAAAGAAATCATGTAGTTGCATTGGCATGATTAAGATTAAGTCTAAATGCACATCGATTAGGTTTGCACTCACTTGCATTGGGAGAAGCATCCATGTAGAGTACCATTTTAAGAGTTTGGTTCAATGCCCTAGTTGTTAGTTGTTTGATGATTTTAATTGAGTTTGAAATCAATGATGAACCCTATTTTGATCTTGTGTTTCATTTCCAATGTCTTAGATAAAGCAAGTTGTGAATTGAGTCCAACTCTTCTTAGTGAGAACCTTAATTTTGACATTTTAATTATCATGGTTATGCATCTCATAGTGGATTCATGGTTACCGATACACATATTTGAGCTATCTTCTCCCTCCTACCACTCTTTGTTAGCTCAAATGGATGATTCCCATCATTGAAACGGTTAACCATTCCCTTAACCAATAGTCCTTCAAGCCAAAACCATTTGTGAGTGTCGTGAGGCCTTTTCCAAATCAACTAGGCAAAAAGTGTTAAGTTTAGAACGACAAGGAGAAGCTTCCATGTAGAACTAGCTCAACATCAATGGGCTAGACATAGGTTAGGGCTAGATAGGATGGGAGTTTGGGGGTAAAGAAAAGAAAAGAGAATGCGGAAATGGAGAAGAGATTGGGAGAAGAAGTAGGGGATAAGCAAATGCTTGAGATGGTTGGCAAGAAAAATGTTGAAATAGCTCTAAGTGATAAAGAAAAGTAGTCTCTAGCCTTTAAAAGAAAGAAATGAAGCCAAAATGGCTAAGGTGCTAGAAAAGAAGTAAGAGAGACTAGAGAAAATAAAAGAAGAGCTAAGTAAAGGAAAATGTCGAAAGCCAAGCCATTTGGTGAAGAAGAAAATCCTCTAAGTGCTTAAGTGAAGAAGAAATGGTGAAACGATGTGGGTTATGAAGGCAAATGGCCTTGTGAAAAGGGTAGCTTAGGAAGAATCATCATTGGGGTTTAAAGATTATGAGTTAAAGTCGATATGGGGGCATTGGGTAGATGGAAGTCAGCTTGTATGCATCTATTGGGCTTTACTTTTAGCATTTTGCTATAGTTGATTCTTTTCGAGAGATCCCCTTGCTCGGAAACCGCTACTTGTATTGAGATTACCTTTATCTCAAAATCGTCCCATAGCCAAATGAATTCATTTGTCTTGCATGAACATGATTAACATGAAACCATTAATGAATGTCAAAGGGTTGGAGGATAGGAATGCTTGTGTAGGTTGAGGCTTGGGTTTGACTCATGTGGGGATGGATATGGCTTGCTCTTTTTGAGTAGACTTGTTTGATCGCATCCTAGAGTTAACAACTTGGACATTGAGCCTCGAGTTCTTTTAATGATACTTTTGGATTCTAGCTCCCATCTTCATGTCTCTCTCTCTTCTTATTCTTGTTTGTTTGCTTGAGGACAAGCAAATGAATAAGTTATTTGGGGGAGTTGATATTCTCATATTTTACCTCTTTTAAGCATTCATTTTGCTTAGATTTTGCCTCTTTTGCATGTGTCTCATAGCATTTCTTTAGTGTTTTGTTCTCATTTAGAGTTAAGAGAGTTCATACTAGGTCCTAGAGAGTCTTGCATGTTTTGGAGTGTTTTCTAGGTGCTTGGAGGCATTTTGGGGATGATTGGAGTAATGGACCAAAAGAGAATACAAGGGTCACACCAAGTGTACGAAAGAACTGGTCAGACGAAGGGTTTCCAATCAGAATTAGTTTTGAGTGTCTTCATAAAATGATGGACAAATGAGTTAGCTGTCGTCTGGAAGTGGTTTGAAGTCATTCAGACATGTGGTTCAGGATATATGGCGATTTTACTATGGGTATGTCCGCCTGGCCGCGAGACTTTCGACCAACGCCGACCAGCCTCTCTCTTCATACCGGCCGAACGTCGTCCGACATCCAGCTTCAGAAGACCCCGTGCCGATCAGCATCGATCCGGTATCGTCTGGTAGGTATTGGGACAGTGGTGAGTGCCGGCCCAAGTCACCTCATGTACCGCTTCAATCCCATCTGGTACACATCTTCAAAGGGCATGCCGACCCGCCTCCAAGCGGTACACACCACTCGGTATAGGGACAATGGTGAGTACCGGTCCAGCTCTCTCTCCCATACCGCTTCAATCCCATCTCGTACCAACCAAGCGCGCCACTAGACCGGTCCAGCTTTGCCCGGCATTGCCGACCGGCATGGACAAGAAGACCCGTACCGACCTGCCTCCGTCTGGCACCACCAACCGGTACAAGTAATTAAGTAGTTGTGCCGACCCACCTATACCGACCCTTGTCTGGTCGGTATAGTCCACTCCAACCAAGATCCGACCGGGTCAAAACCCGGTTTGTCCCGGGTTGACCCGGTCCGCCCAAACTTTTTATAAATAGTCTAAAACTATTTTTTTCTCTTTTTCTTGGGCAACAAAACCTCCTTTCAGGGTTTTTAGATTTTTGTAAGAGATATCTTGAGTTTTTATTCAATCTAAAGTTTAGGTTTCTTAATCTCTCTAATCTCTCTTCTCATTAATCATCTAATCATGGGATCTAACACTTTTCTTATGAGATTTGTTGGTTCCACCATGATTAGTGAGTAGTCTCTTTTGGATCATTTGGGTTTGGTAGATTAGGAGATTTCTTTTGTTAATCTTTGACGTCTAGATCTTAATTATCTTGTTTCCTTACTTATTTAGTGCTTATAATGCTACATTAGGCTTGAATAAGTTAAATATAGATATTAAGGAATTTCATGCACACAAGGTATTTGATGAAATTCCCTAGTGAACTAAATAAGAGATTTTCATACTTAACTCTTGAGAATGATTGTCTAAGATGAGTTTTGGCTAATGGAACTTGTGTTTAATGCTTGCTAATTACTTGTTCACAAGAATTTAATCTTGATAGGGTAATTAGTGAAGTGATTAGTGCTAAGAGATTAGATTAATCTTGATTAGTGGTCTAGGCTTAAGAAAATGCACTTGTGTGATTGTATAGACATCATTGCTTAGCTTGAGATTCCCCAAATCAATTGTCTTACCCAAAGATCCTCTTTTTAATCATTGTCTTAATCTTGTTTAGCTCTTTACTTGTTTGCTTGCTTTCAATTTGAATCATTAGGTTGCTAGATAAAACCAAAACCCCTTGTTTGCTTGAATTAGAAAGTTTCTTGCATTCTTGTTACATTAAACTAAACCCCAATTGGATTGACACCTTAAGTACTACATGTTGTAACCGGGTTTAGCACACTCCGGTAAACACGGGATTAGCCGAGATGGCCGGTGATCCAGGTCGGTTGCCCGACCACCAAGGTTCGATTCGGGATCGACGTGAAGGTCGGCCTTGTCTCGACGACGATGAGCTAAGACGGTTGAGAAGAAGAAGTGATTTATAGTTGTGCCCCGAAGGGCTGCCTACGTACCTCGGACTGGGGATCAAGCCAGATCGTAGTTTGATATGCTCAAATTAATACCCTAAAAAGTACTAAAGCAGTGTTGTAGTATAGTTAGGGGTCGAACACAAGAACTCCAGAATTCACGCAATAGATTATTTAGATTCGAGTTAAGCTGAACCAAAAAGGTGTAAATTAAAGCAATACGTAATTTAAATAGGATGTAAGTCAAATGGAAGAAAGATAGATTCATGGTTATTCTCAGGAATTCAATGAATGTAGATAAACTAACTAAAAGGATTCAGATTTAGCTCGGTTCTTGAACTCAAATCACTAAAGTAAAGCTAACCAACTCTCGTTGCGAAAACTATCTAAGTCTAAATCCTAGAATTCCAAATCTCTTTGCGAATCCTAAAGTCTAAACCAGCTTTTAGTTCATGTTTGATTTGTTCACAAAATAACTAAACCAAATCTCTTTGTGAATAGTTATTTTGCTCACTCTAGTTTCTGTCAGGTAATTAATCGCACTCTCGTGCCTAACCAATTATCCTAAGATCTAAGTTCTAGGTGATCAGTCTAGAATTAGCTTTGAGAACAACCTAAGGTGAAGAACTAATTCAGATGGTGAATCATAATTATTCAATTAACTTAACATTCAGAGAAAATCCTTATCAGAACCCTGGACCTAACAAAAGAACTATTCAGACATGATAATTGAGACAATAAACATGGCTGAAATAATACTCAAATAAATAAATAAAAGGAGAGTAACAAAAAGGTTCGAAATCTTCTCTCAGACGAACAGAGTCTCAGACTTGTCTCCCTCAGAAAGCTCTCTCACAAAAACTTAGAATAAAATCAAGCGTAACCAGGATTGTCCTTGCCAAAGAGGCTAAAAACGTAATTAAAACTCCTAAAACACGTTTTGGGCTAAATTGTAAATAATAAAGTCTCCTGGGCACTTTTGCAATTCTTCAACTCTTCATAAAAGTCGCGACCCGTCATGAGGCAGTGAGTATGGACCGATACTAGGCAGTGTCGATCGATACTGAGACTTCAAATCGGGTACTCAGCTACACAAGCTTCTGTTTTGCTCCAAAATGCTACAATATCTCCAATTATGCTCCAAACATGCTAAAACCTGTAAAAGACTCTAAAACACTACAAAATAGTAGAAAGACTCTATAAAACGGACCTATATCATGGCTTAAAAGGGGTAAAAACCATGATATATCAACTCCCCCAGACTTAGCCTTTGCTTACCCTCAAGCAAATAAAAGACTAAACCAGAGAAAGAGGTTTGAAAACACGGAGACTCACCTGTTCATGAAACACTGCAATGACCTTTTTCCCAAGCACCCAAATGTTACCTAACCAGTTCCAAGACTAACCACCATGTACTTCTCCTTAGGCTTTCGCAGCTTCCCCAGACTACACACATTATTTCGCAGCATCGTTCAATTAAACCCCTCATCGCCAGTTTCATCGCTGTGATTAATACCAAGAACCTTCTAGATTCTTTCCCATACAATATCATGACAAGGAACCACCCAATTTCACACTTTTTGTATCAATTTCTCTCCCCCAGACTTATTTCTTATTTTGTTCTCTTTTTTTTTTTTTCTTTTTGATTCGCATATACACATCAAGGTATGAGACGCGAGTATTGATGGTGTTTGCCACCGAATCCCCGGTTCTTCCCTCTCAATGTATCAAAGGGTGTAGGCGAATAATAGCATCATAGGAAAATCCTAGCCTCGCTTCCAACCTTTGTGTGATCATTCCTCACCAAGTAGAATAATGGGATCGCTGGAAACATTCCTAACCCTCTACTCAGAAGAAAATCATTTCATCTTTTATGCTCTTATTTATTAACTTATAATAGGGGAGAGAGATACTATCACTTTTAAACACATGGGTTCCTTTGTCAGATATGAATGAGGAATCAAGCTCTATGAATACTAACCACATCGATGAAGTGCAAAAATTTGGCTCAGGCTTTAAAAGAACTCTGCTGGAAACATGTGTGTCTTCTAGTTAACTGGTCAACCTTTGGATTTTTCATTAGTCGATCTAGAGCTGATTCTGTAACAGTGGACACTCAGAAGCAAACTCAAAACAGCAGATTCAAGAACACGATCATAATCTCCAACAAAATTTTGACTCAATAAAACAAATTTGACACAAAAAACGACTGAATCTAAGAAAAACAAACACAATGTCAGCGACTACCTCCCCCAGACTTAAACAACACTGTCCCCAGTGTTATCAAGCCCGAGTTTGGTGATAGAAATCAAATGAACCAAGTGGAATGTGAAAATCGAAGAGGTTAGCCGAGATGGTGATGAGTGTCGACCGACACTGGACTGGTATCGATCGATACCAGTAGGTGGTTGACAGAAATCCTCTTGACAGCAAAAATTGTGCCCAAATATTGTGTCAAACGATCCAAATGTGATATGGTTAGCACTGTTAGATCACTCAAACACAAGTCAAAAGCAACAAAAATCATAAAAGGATAAGTTCCACAAAGTACAAGATGATAAAATGCTGACATAAGATCCACAATAACAAAAGTTCAAACGAAAAGAAACAGAAAAGGGAAAAGAAAAACAAACGTGAAACCAGATAAACAGAGGACTAGTCCTCCTCAGTGGTATCAGAGTCATCGCCACCAGTGCCAGATGGTCCAGCCTGATGTGGTGAGCGTGGTGAAATGGGACGCTGAGACGTCATGCAGCTGCATCGAGACATAGCATTCCAAATGGTCTGAAGACTCTCGACAACGTAATGCTGAAACGGGTCCATCTCCATCGCAGGTGGCGCAGGAAGAGTAGGTGTAGGAGCAGGTGCGTGGCGCGTGCGTGATTGACCCCCAGCAGGGCCAGAAGCAGGCGGACGAGCTCTAGTGGCGTAGCCTCGACGTCGAGTAACAGGTGCAGGCTCCATATCAGCGGTGTCAGGGGCGAAGAGTAGCTGAGCAGGGTCATCTCCAATGTCAGTCAGATATGTGTTGGGGAGCCGAACCAGATAGTCCCCAACACTAGTGCTAAAAACCCAGCGCCTATCAGGCTTCAGCCAGCGCAGGTGCTCCAGGTACGCTAAGTCCATAAGCTCGCGGGTTGTCACTATCGAGCAGCTAGTAGTGCTGATCCTAAGGTGCAGAAAGATGGGAGTGAGGAGACTGCCCACCGTCTCGGTCTTCAGGCGACCTGCAGTCCTAGAAGACCTGCCGCGTCCGGTAAAAGGCTTCACCTTCAGCGACTCCAAGTGGTGCGCAAAAACAGCACCTAAGTTGACCGCAAGGTCCATCTCAGGCCACTCATACGCCTCATCACCAATGAAGTCCCCAATCCCAATGGACAACACAATCAGCTCAGTCACCCTCATCTTGTTAGGCTCCATCTTGCACAACAAGGTGTTGCTCAAGATCCTAACAAGACAGCGTAGGACGGTGATATATCATGGTTTTTACCCCTTTTAAGCCATGATATAGGTCCGTTTTATAGAGTCTTTCTACCATTTTGTAGTGTTTTAGAGTTTTTTACAGGTTTTAGCATGTTTGGAGCATAATTGGATATATTGGAGGTTTTTGGAGCATTTTGGAGCAAAACAGAAGCTTGTGTAGCTGAGTACCCGATCTGGAGCCTCAGTATCGATCGACACTGGCTAGTATCGGTCAATACCAACTGCAGCAAGACACAAGTCGCGACTTTTATGAAGAGTTGAAGAATTGCAAAAGTGCCCAGAAGACTTTATTATTTACAATTTAGCCTAAAACGTGTTTTAGCATTATAATTAGGTTTTTCAGCCACTTTTGTTGGCTANTGATGATCTATTCAATCATGTTGTTGTTTTCAATCTCCATGTCTGAGTAGATTCCTTGTTAGGTTCAGGGTTCTCATAAGGGTTTTCTCTGAATGTTAGGTTAATTGATTGATTAGGATTCACCATCTGAATTAGTTCTTCGCCTTAGGTTGTTCCCATAGCTAATTCTAGGTTGACGAATCTAGAACTTAGATCTTAGGATAATTGGTTAGGCACGAGAGTGCGATTAATTACCTGACAGAACCTAGGTGAGCAAAATAACTATTCGCAAAGAGATTTGGTTTAGTTGTTTTGTGAACAAATCAAACCTGAACTAAAAGCTGGTTTAGACTTTAGGATTCGCAAAGAGATTTGGAATTCTAGGATTTAGACTTAGATAGTTTTTGCAACGAGAGTTGGTTAGCTATACTTTAGTGATTTGAGTTCAAGAACCGCGCTAAATTTGAATCCTGTTAGTTAGTTATCTACATTCATTGAATTCCTGAGAAACACCATGAGCCTAGCTTCTTTCCAATCGTTTTACAACTCGTTTAATTTACGCATCTGCTTTCAATTACATTGTTTGTTTAGTTTAATTCTGATCTAAATAATCTATTGTGTGTTTCCGTGAGTCTCTGTGGATTCGATCCCTAAGTATTACAATCGACAAAGCTTTAGTACTTTAGGGTATTAATTTGACCTGTATCAAATTTGGCGCCGTTGCCGGGGACTCAATTTCGCCATTAGATTGTAGTGAAGAATTTTGACTAAATCTTCGAGTATCGATCGACACCCTAGGGTATCGATCGACACTCGTCGCGTTTTTTTTTAGTTACTTACGTTTTTGAACTTTTGTGTTTCAGGTGCATGCCTACTCGACAAACCAGGAGAAACAAGAACACTCAGCTAGTTGATCTGTCAAACGAGCAGCTTGCACTTTTGGAACGCACACTCAAAAAAGCAAAGAAGCCAGTAACGATGAACAACAATCCAGTGGTTTTGATTCAGGATGAGGCTGGTACTTTCAGAGACCGAGAGGGTCGATTGTGCAATGAGAGAGGGCAGAGACTCGATGGAGAAGGGAATGTTATTGTCCCTCCAGCTGCAGTGAATGCTACGAACGTTGCGGTTGAGCGTGGTAGAACAATTGGTGAATGCAACAGACCTGATCAGTTCTACGCAAATCAATCAGCGATTCGTCCTCCTGCCTTTCAGAGGTATGATTTCGAGCTAAAGCATGCGTACTACACTCTTGTGGGTCAACACACTTTCCATGGTTTTTCTCATGAGCATCCCATGGATCATATCGAGAAGTTCAAGGATTTGGTCTCTAGCATCAAATGCAATGGAGTGTCCTACGACTACTTGTTCTGTAAGCTTTTCCCATACTCTCTTGGTGGGGATGCTTCTTATTGGCTTAAACAACTACCAGCTGGGTCGTTGACTACGTGGGATGAGACTAAGACTGCTTTCCTGAATAACTTCTATGACGATGCGAGATCAGAAGAGTTTAGGAATAAGATTTCCCAGTTTTCTCAGGGAATGACTGAGGCTTTCAAGGCTACTTGGGGGAGATTCAGATCGTATCAGAGGGATTGTCCACATCATGGGTACACTATGGTTCAGTTGCTAAGTTTCTTTTTCAGGGGGATTGACTGGAGGTATCAGATGGCGCTGGACTCTGCGAGCAATGGGAATTTCTTTACCAAATACCCAGATGATGCTTACCAATTGATTGAAAACTTTGCGTCTAGCAATAGCACAAAGAGTGCTGACATGGAGCGTAAGAAGCTAGCTAGTGGTATGGGAGTTTCACAGATTGCTGAGGTGCATGCGAAGCTGGATTCGGTGCACAATTTTTTGATGGGCAAGCAGCAGAAGGCGGTTCACTTTGCTGATGATGTCGAGGTTTTCAAGGAGGATGAGGTAGAGGATGTTAACTATGTTGGTGGTTCTGGTTTTCAAGGTCAGAGGAATCAATACAACAACAACTTTCAGCAAGGAGGATTCAAATCTGAGTGTTATCAAGGTGGTTCTGGGTCGAATCAGTTTAGCCATAAACCTTTCCAGAGCAGTGGTTACACAAGGAACTATGGGAGTTCATCTTATCAGCAGGTACCTGCTAAGACTCCTGAGAGTAAGATCGAGGATATGCTTGAACAGCTGGTTCAAGGGCAAGAGAAGATGACATTGAGCTTTAATGGGAAGTTGGATGCTCTGTACACCGATCTGAATGGGAAGATCGAAACTCTTAGCATGAACCATAAGAAGTTGGAAATTCAGGTCGCTCAGACTGCAGAAGCTGTGAAACGACAAGAGGGTGTTCTTCCAGGTAGAGGAGAAAACCCAAGGAGGGAGCACATCAATGCAATCATCTCGAGCAGTGCAGAGGAAGTCACTACAGGAGTGAAGAACAACCCAACTAAAGAGAATTTTGTTGATCTCACTGAAGATGACGATGAGGATTCAGAGATTTCCAGGGTATCGATCGACACCAGCCAGTGTCGATCGACACCAGTCCAGACACTTGCCCGAGTCGTTTCACATCCACGAGTATCGATCGATACCACCCAGTATCGGTCGATACCCGTCCAAAGATCCACTGAGGACGTCTCAAAGCAGCAAGAATCGATCGACACCCTTCCTATGTCGATCGATACCCACCCAGTGGTCGGCAAGAAACCGAGGATGAGTGTCACCAGAGCTCGCAAGTCTAAGGTACTGAAGCCTGAGACTCCTCGACATCTCAAAGATTCCATTACTCTGAAGCAGCTCCTTGGTTTTGAGAAGATGGTACGAAGGATTCCCCACACGCTGACTTTTGAAGAAGCTCTAGAGTACCGCCCTTTACTTAGCCGTTTCAAGGATTGCAGAGAAACCATGGAAGAGATCGAAGTACTCTTCCTCAAGGCAAGAGCCAGATCGCTACCGCCTAGGCAGTTGACCAAGAGGGAGGACCCAGGAAAATTCTCTGTTCCATGCTCCATCTCTGGAGTCGAGTTCAAAGAGTCCCTTGTTGACTCAGGGTCTAGTGTCAACCTCATGTCAAGGGAGATTCCGGAGAAATTGAAAGCTGATATGGGATCTCCCAACACGCTTCTCACATACGCAAACTCCACCAGCTCACTTCCCTATGCTACGATCCTCGATTTGCCGGTCGAAGTAGGAGACTGTCTGGTTTATACTGATTTTCAGGTTGTGGACATGAGCGAAGGATCTAAGGTCCCTTTGATTTTGGGAAGACCATTTATGGCTACTGTTGGCGCGATCATGGACACACCGAACAAGAGAATCTCTTTCTCTTACATTGACGACGAGGTCTACTATGATGCCATCCCTTCTAGAAGAACACCCATACATGTCTCATGCATCACCACTGCTGCCGGCGAGACGCTGATGATCGATCTGCTGGATGAGCCGACGGCCGCAACGGTTTCGGATGAACCTCCCAGCATCACCAAGAAGGTTGCCAAGAAGGCTAAAGCAACAAAGAAGAAAGGGAAGAGCAAGAAAGTCGAAGGTGCTCCCTCTATGACTTTAATCACTCACAAGTGTGATGGGGACTCGATTGAGTACAAAGTGAAGTGCAAAGGAGCCTCGAGACCATTCTCCAAGGCTAGAGTCATTCTTACTCCGGAGCTGAAAGAGAAAGGTAAGGATTTTATAGAGAGCATGTTGAGTAGAACTCTGAGTCTGCAAGTATCTAGCTGTGGAACTTGCATGGGAGTGAGTTCTCAACCTCGCTCCAACTAATCACCTGAGCAAAGTCAAGCTACTGACGTTAAACAAGCGCTTGGTGGGAGGCAACCCACTGGTGAGCCTGTTTTTATTTTATTTTTGGGTTTTATTTTTGGTTTTGTGTCTTGTGTTTCACATGCAGCAGATTCAGGAGAGGAGTATCGATCGACACCCACACGGTATCGATCGACACCATCCACACGCAGAAGGAGTTGGTTATTTCTCAAGGGACCGTGAGCAACATATCGATCGATGTCAACTTGGCATCGACCAATTTTCCCTTGTATCGATCGATACCAACTTGGGATAATGTGTGTAGTCTGGGGAAGCTGCGAATGTCTACGGAGAAGTACATGGTGGTTAGATTTGGATCTGGTTAGGTGACTTTTGGGTGCTTGGGAAAAGGGTCATTGCAATGCTTCATGAACAGGTGAGTCTCCGTGTTTTCAAACCTCTCTCTCTGGTTTAGTCTTCTATTTGCTTGAGGGTAAGCAAAGGCTAAGTCTGGGGGCGTGATATATCATGATTTTTACCCCTTTTAACCCATGATATAGGTCCGTTTTATAGAGTATTTCTACTATTTTGTAGCGTTTTAGAGTCTTTTACAGGTTTTACCATGTTTGGAGCATAATTGGATATATTGGAGGTTTTTGGAGCATTTTGGAGCAAAACAGAAGCTTGTGTAGCTGAGTACCCGATCTGGAGCCTCAGTATCGATCGACACTGGCTAGTATCGGTCGATACCAACTGCAGCAAGACACAAGTCGCAACTTTTATGAAGAGTTGAAGAATTAAAAAAGTGCCCAGAAGACTTTATTATTTACAATTTAGCCCAAAACGTGTTTTAGCATTATAATTAGGTTTTTCAGCCACTTTTGTTGGCTAAGCTTGATTTTAGTTTTGTTCTGGTTGAGAGAGATTTCTGAGAGAGAATTCTGAACTCTTGTTTTACTCTCTTTTATTTATTTGATTTGATGATCTATTCAATCATGTTGCTTGTTTCAATCTCCATGTCTGAGTAGATCCCTTGTTAGGTTCAGGGTTCTCATAAGGGTTTTCTCTAAATGTTAGGTTAATTGAATAATTAGGATTCAATATCTGAATTAGTTCTTCGCCTTAGGTTGATCCTATAGCTAATTCTAGGTTGACGAATCTAGAACTTAGATCTTAGGATAATTGGTTAGGCACGAGAGTGCGATTAATTACCTGACAGAACCTAGGTGAGCAAAATAACTATTCGCAAAGAGATTTGGTTTAGTTGTTTTGTGAACAAATCAAACCTGAACTAAAAGCTGGTTTAGAATTTAGGATTCGCAAAGAGATTTGGAATTCTAGGATTTAGACTTAGATAGTTTTCGCAACAAGAGTTGGTTAGCTATACTTTAGTGATTTGAGTTCAAGAACCGCGCTAAATCTGAATCATGTTAGTTAGTTATCTACATTCATTGAATTCCTGAGAAACACCCTGAGCCTAGCTTCTTTCCAATCGTTTTACAACTCATTTAATTTACGCATCTGCTTTCAATTACATTGTTGGTTTATTTTAATTCTGATCTAAATAATCTATTGTGTGTTTCCGTGAGTCTCTGTGGATTTGATCCCTAAGTATTACAATCGACAAAGCTTTAGTACTTTAGGGTATTCATTTGAGCTGTATCAGACGGGATGGCCCACATCCATCTGTGTGGTGGTCTTGCAGTCGTAGACCCCGTGCCCGAAATGAGACCAGAATGCCTCAACATCCAAGAACCTGCGAGGAAGCTCGCACCTCGAGAAATCTCTGTTAAACCCATATATGTTGCAGAGCTCTTGGAAAGAAATCATGTAGCGTACACCGCGAATCAGGAACGTCAGCACACCCTGATGTGCTGTCACTGGAGGCTCACCAGTGTAGTAGACGCGGACAAACGCGAGGAACTGGCAGACTAAGTTGGGGTACAAGTCATATTGCCGCGTAGGCATCGTCCCCAGTCCGATCTTCCGGATCAAACCGTCAAGCTCTCTGTCGAACCCAGATGTCGCATAGTGTGCGTGTCCACAAAACGAGTGGGGCGCACATCAACCTCCTGCCAGGCGTTGTAGAAGATCGAGTCATAATCATCCCACTCCTCTGAAATAGGCTTGTGCGTGCAAGCCCGACTCTCTGTAATCTCCTTATCGGAGCCCTCGTAATCATCTCTCAAGCGGATCCTGGCCTTCTCGCTGATCTTAGGCCAAGGAAATCAAACCGTCGTGCGAGGAGGCAATGGTGAAGAAGGCGCAGGTACCTCGGGTGGTGCGTCTCGCAAGTGTCTACCGAAAATGACTGTGAAGTCTGTGGAATTTGCGGTTTGAACCTTGTAGCGGTTCCCGGTGAGACAAGCGATAACCGTTCCCACTGTCCAAACCCCGTCTTCTTTGAACTCGACGCGAGCGTGCAACGCGTATTCCTTCTTAGGCGGTTGGGAGCTGGACGCTTCATCGGTACGTGGCTTCTTCCTAGGTGCCATCTGCATCATTAACAAACACGAAACACAGCATAAATCCAACATCTCTCTCAAACAAAGTAATCTCGGCTAAGGTAGATGGTGAGCATCGACCGATACCAATGTGGTATCGATCGATACTCAGGCAAGTATCGAGCAGACATGAAGAACACAAATCCAAGAATTCCAAAATTTGCAAACCAAGGGTAATGAAGCGTAAAGCAAGGTTCGACTAGGCCTAGAACACACTAATCAAGTGATAATCATCCAACAAAACGAGTTCTAAGAGCCTAAAAGTCGAAAATCTAAACTTGGTGCATGGATTGAAAAGTTGAAAATTCGTGTTACATACCTAGTAGATCGTTAGAATGAATGAGAGAAAGAGATTGAGCACGAAAAACCGCACGGAATAGACACAAAAATCACACAAAAGCGTTGAGAAACGAAGATTTGGCGATTTTTTTGGGTGAAATAGGGCGTGTGTCGGTCGATGAGGGTTGTGAGGCAAAAGGAAAAACATGTAGGGTTTATAAGGAAACTCTGGGCGGCGGGTATCGACCGGTACTAGATAGTATCGATCGATACTCGTAGCAAGTCGGTACTTTTCTGGCATATGGAGGGTGTCGATCGACACTGGGTAGTGTCGATCGATACCTGTCGTCCGAATCTGGTGCACGTGACACAACGAAACACAAAACTAAAAATAAAAAGAAAGGAAAAAGATATGTACAGACTCACCAGTGGGTTGCCTCCCACCAAGCGCTCGTTTAACGTCATTAGCTTGACTGTACTGCCATTTAGGCAGCAGGTGCATCATCCAGAGGCATCATGCATCCATATGGGATCTCAGTTCTCCGTATGTAGTGTTTCACCCTTTTTCCATTAACAGTGAACTCTTCGCCGGAGGGATTAGTTAGGACAAGTGCACCATGTGGTCGAACCTCTTTGACAATGAAAGGACCTGACCAACGAGAACGCAATTTACCAGGAAACAAATGCAAACGAGAGTTATATAGAAGTACCTGATCATTAGGTTCGAAAATTCGGTTGAGGATTTTCCTGTCGTGGTACGCCTTAGTCCTCTCCTTGTACAGCCTCGAGTTCTAATAGGCATGATGCCTAATCTCATCCAGCTCGTTCAGCTGGATCAATCGCTTCTCAGCAGCAGGCTTGATATCGAAATTCAACAACTTAGTAGCCCATGCTGCCTTATGCTCGATCTCCACAGGAATGTGACTTGCTTTCCTATACAGCAAATGAAAAGGTGTAGTGCCCAATGGTGTCTTATAAGCAGTCTTGTAGGCTCACAGCGCATCGTCCAGCTTTGTAGACCAATCCTTCCTAGAAGTTCCCACTATCTTTTCCAGAATCTCCTTGATTTGCCTGTTGGAGACTTCGACTTGCCCACTGGTCTGGGGGTGATATGGAGTAGCCACACGATGATTCACACCATGCTTCTTCAGTAACCTCTCGAAAACCCTGTTGATGAAATGACTGCCACCATCACTTATAACAATACGAGGCACTCCAAATCGTGGAAAGATGATGGTCTTAAACAGCTTAAGAACCACCGAAGAGTCGTTGGTTGGACTAGCAATTGCCTCCACCCACTTAGAGACATAATCCACAGCAACTAGAATGTACTGGTTCTTGTAAGACGGAGGAAAAGGTCCCATGAAATCGATACCCCAGCAATCAAAAATCTCAACCTCAAGGATGAAATTTTGTGGCATCTCATGTCTCTTACTGATCTTCCCTCTCCTCTGACACACATCACACTGCGAGATAAAGGTATGAGCATCCTTAAACATAGTAGGCCACCAGAAGCCTGCTTGAAGAACTTTGGACACCGTCTTGAAAGTGGCAAAGTGTCCAGCATACTCAGAACCATGACAGTGAAATAAAACCTCAAGTACCTCTGATTCAGCAATGCATCGCCTGTAGATACCATCAGAGTAATGCTTATACAGGTAAGGCTCATCCCAAAAGTATCTCCTTATGTCTCGTAGAAATTTCTTCTTGGCATATTTCGGTAGGTGCTTTGGCTCTGTATCGGCAGCGAGGAAGTTGGCAATATAAGCATACCATGGTAGATCAGAATCAGCTGCAGCAACAAGATAATCCTCAGAAGCACCAAGGTGTTCCACGGTCAAAACAAGTGCAGCAGCCGACGGGTATCGACCGACACCAGGTGAGTGTCGATCGATACCGAAACCAGCAATTCGTGGGAATTGCTGATTTTCGGCGAATCCACTTTGAAAACCAGTTTCAATGTAGTAAATGGACTCCTCAGGTAGTTGATCATCAATAGGTACATCTGTATCGAGCGTCAACCTCGAAAGATGATCAGCAACCCATTCTCTACTCCTCTCTTGTCCTTAATCTCAATATCAAATCCTTGGAGCAAAAGAACCCAACGACAAAGACGAGGCTTGAGATCCTTGTTATGCATCAAATACTTGAGAGCAGCATGATCTGTGTGAACGATCACTTTGCTCCCAATCAAGTAAGGTCGAAATTTATCGAAAGAGAAAACCACCGCAAGTAATTCTTTCTCTATTGTGTTGTAGTTTCTCTAAGCATCATCCAATGTTTTGCTGGCGTAGTGGATGACATGCAGCTTCTTATCCTTCCTCTGACCCAGAACAGAACCCACAGCGAAATCGCTGGCCCTCACGTAGTCGCTATGTACTTGATCGTCTCTCATGGTTTTCATGCACGTTGTTGATCCTTCTAGTCGTGATGTCGTTACTCATCATGAGTTAGTCATGAGCTCGAGCTCTCGGTGATGGTCGTGATCGGTGAGTTCATGTTTAGTGGTGTTCGGTACGTTCGTTGGTCTCGTCATGAGCTCGTTGTCAAGGTGAGCTCGTCATTGTTTATTTCTCTTTGAGTGTTTATCATGCTCGTTACTCGGTGTCACTCTTTTCCATGTTCGTCATGCATGATTCGTGGTCGTTACGTCTTCTCTTCGCCATGTTTCATGCTCGGCCTCCTTGTCGACGTGATCTCTCTCATGGTTGTGTGTTTGATGTCGGTGTTGATGTTTGATATCGGATTCTCTCTCTAGAATTCGTCCTCCTTTCTCTATAATTTATCTCCTTATTTATAATGTTTCTTCTGGCGGCTATCAAGATTTCCTTTCCCCCGAATCCAGGAAAAGTTCCGGCAAAACCGGACTAGTGGGCAAGCAAGTGGGACGTGACGTCATTGCTGACGAGATGGTGATGTCAGCGCTGATGGGCTCCATGGGCTTTTCTGATTTGATAATTGAGCCAATTTTGATTTTTGCTGGGCTAGAATGGGGGTGCTAAATCCACCTCCATCTAGTGAAGAAACTAACTTTCAAACGCTTGCTCTTGCTTCTTGTTAGATGGGGTCTCCTAGGTTGGAATCTGATGCTTTGGTTTCTCTTGAGGCAACTACGAAAGTCCTTTTTGACTTTGCCCCTCTTCAGCATGTTGCTCTCGATTTGGCTCCAGCTGAGGTCTTAGGACGTCCTTCTCCCCCTTGGGGTGACAGAAAAGCCTTGGATGAACCTCAATTATCTTTAATGGAAAGGCTCCTTGAAGCTGAGGAGAGGCTATCAAAGGTAGAAAAAGAAGTTAAAGAGCGAGAGAAGATTCAGTCTAGGCTTGTTGAAGAAGCAAGGGCTTCTGCTTTCCAAGCTGGAGGAGAATCTGCGACTGCTCTGTTCAGTCCGGCCCTAGTTGCCGCACAGGATCTCAATCTCGGCCTTCGAGATTCATGTCGCAAATTGCAGCTATATGCGCATGCTGAGGCCAATTTTTCGCTACTTTCAGATATCCGTCAAGGAAAAGTCACCGATGTGGCCCATGAGGCTTCTCGTGTTGAAAGATCTATTTTCTTCTTTTCGTCATAGCGTATTGTCCTTTTTCCGTAGCATGAGGTTAGACTTTTGATTTGAACCACTCCATAATGAGAGTTAGGATGTGGTGAGGTCGTGTTTATTCCATTTCCTTTTGTCGAAACATGGGGCAGGAATTTGTTTCTCCCTTTTGCTGTGGCATGAGGTGAGATCGTGTTTCTCCCTTTTCTCGTAGCATGAGGTGAGAAAGTTATCCTCTTCTTTTTACCGTAGTATGAGGTTGGGTCATGCTTCTCCCTTTTGCCGTGGCATGAGGTGAGCGTATGGGCCTACTTGGGCTAGTTCGTTACTCCTTTTTACCGTGATATGAGGGCTTGATTTTTACTGGGCCAGTTGTGAACTGGGCCTATCATTTGTTTTTTCCTGAGCCATGTAAGACTTCGGAAAGTAAATGACTTTCCTTGGAAATGAAGGTCTTCATTAAATCGTATCTATTTCCAAGAGTCTTTCAAGGTCACTTTACTTGTGTATTTAAACGCCTACGAGCCCCTTTGTTCTCATCGCCTTTCACAAATGATTCCTTCTGAGAAATCGTCTTTTCCTTTTTCTGTCGACTCTTTGTCCTTAAGTTTTGGTGTCAGATCTCGTGAAAATTCTGAGATTGGAGTATTCCAATATCCACATATATTCACCTGGGATTTTTCCTGCGAAACTCTGGTCTTTAGAAAAAGGTTATATTTTTCTTTTTTGTTATTATCTGTCTCCACTATCTCGCTTCTAATTGGTCTTCTCCATTTCCCAACTACGAGGAGTCCCTTTGGGAGGATCTCTCTTTAATGTTGTGTGGAAAAAGAGCGTAAGAACGGTTGATTTTAGGTATAATCTTTTCTTCTAAGGTTCCTTGTCGGCTTGATGAAGACAAGAAAAAATATGAGGACGGGTCTGCTGAGATTCCGTTCTAGTTCTCTCAGCTTCTCTACTTTGAAAAGGTCAGCCATCGGGTTTGGTCTCTATAGTAATAGATGGGTGAAGTACTGTTTGGCCTTGTCGTGAAAAACCTAATTCTGCTTATCTTCTTCATCCTTTTGCTTCCTTGCGAGGGAGAAAGTTCTCTCTTCTCACTTTTGGAGTTTGTGGAGGAGAGGTGCATCTTCTTCGTCAGTTACAAGGTAAAATGATTTCCAATATATCCGCTTTGTCGACTAAACTTCGTACCTATCCTTCGAAGATCGAAGTAGAAATTCGTTTTGTTGTAATTGTGATTTTGACTTTTTGTACCTGGCGTTGGAGCCTTCTTTGAATAATGAATAAGAGTTTTGAGTTCGCCTTTTTGTCCATTCGAAGACATTGATTCCGAAAGTTTTTCTCTTTTCCTTTCATCCCGGTTTTTTGCGGACTAAATCATATATCTTGATTTGTGACTGCTCACTAGCCAAAGTGCTCCCTGACCCCCCCCCCCCCTTGTGTCAATCGTTGAACAATTGTTTCCAGGTTTTACTTTCTATTTAGATTTTCAGTCCTCCCTTCCAGGTAAAGAATCTTCTCTTGACCTCTTTCGTTTAAACGAGGAGGTCGCTTTTGAGATTAGTAGCTGCAATTGATTTCTCAAATTGCCTATGTACCCATTTTGGGATCAAGCCACTCCGTAGTTCATTTGTCTCTCTTTAGCCACTTTAGGATGTTTAATTGTCTTAGCCACTAGATGACTGAGTTGTCTGCTAGACCAGTATTAACGAATTGGTTTGATATGTTCACGAATCGCCTTAGCATCAACTTTCGTTGGCTAAGGACAATTCGCTCGCCTATGTTCTTTCAAGCAATCTACAACACTTTTGATAAGTAGATTAAACCCTAGATCAGAAACTAAGTGATCAATTTAGCCTAAGCAATGAACACAACGATAAGTGAAGACCACAAAAGATAATTCCATTAATTTCTATGTCTAATTCAATGATTCATAGATCCCTTTGAAACCCTAAACCTAACTATGAAACTATTCAGACAAGGAAGCAGAGAACAAGCGAAGAGATAGAGAAAAACTCATAATTGATGTGATAGAAAATCAAATAGGGTTTAGAAATTCTTCTCAAAAGATGTAGAGTCAGTGATTCGTCTACCCAAAGCTTACAAATTGCCAAAAGCCAAAAGTCTGAATAGAAAATAAAACAAAATATATAGTAAGGATATCATGCTTTAAGAAATTGGTTTACTAATTTGAAACATTGAAAGAAAGACTTATAAAATGAACTTCCAATTTTGTATAAATTTTGAAGACCAGTAATTTGCCTCAGAGTTTTTTACTCGAGGAAAGACATTACATATCATATATGGTTCGTTTGAGTTGCCATTCTAGAGCTTTCTTCTCATTAGAGTATGCATCAGCCATCGTTATTGCTTTTGAATTTTGGATCAAAACAAACCCTCAATTCATTGAGTGAGATTCTAACACCTGCATGGTCTGAGTTTCATAAGATCTGAGTTTAGTCTATATTCATCAAATGTCGAGGAGTCACCTCACCATTTGCATTAAATGTCAATGAACCTCTTCGTTTGTAACCAAATTATCCCAACATTCACGTGTGGTAAATGGCGATCAATAAACCCGAGACTCCACGTCTCCACCATTTATTGTGATTGACAATCTCTCTTTTATCACAAAGGTAAAAAGGAAAAATTGCAAAGATAAACATCCAACAAAAAATAGTGTTACATACGAGAACTATTAAATCCACGTGCTGTTTAAAGTTTTAGTTTACTCTAATGCTTACAAGAAACTTTTGGAAACTAACAGTGTTAGGTATATTGTCGGAAGAAAAATACAGTCGTTTGAACGATTACGTGATTGAAGAGAAATTTAATTAAGTGACTGTATTTTATTATAGTTAGCAAAAATATGGAAAAGATCTAAATTTCCTACATATCGAGTCAACATCTCCAAACGCTAAACGTCAATCGTTTTGGGAGAGATTTCATCTTTTACCAGAAAACATGAAGCTTGAAAAAAAACTCTGATATATTTTTCGTGCCTTAATAGAAGAGCATGGATCATAAAGAAAATAAATATGATAAGTGAGACACCTAATCTCATAAACCGAACTTGATCTTCACTCACTTAACAAATTTTCAAATAATACCAAACTCATTAAATACTCAATTAATGTTTGAAAAATCATTTATTAAAAATCAACCGGAAAACTCGAAACGTCTTAACAAATAAATTCATCTCCAAACCTTAAATGAAACAGCATAAAATAAAAACTATTGGAAATCCTTATTAAATATTAAATAGAAAGAAACAAAATGCGCCCATGGTTCCTCGGAAAGCAACACCACAACGACCGCCACAAGTTCTATTCTTCAGTCTCACCTGAAAAAGAAGAGATGGGTGAGTATTTGGGGAAATACTCAGCGAGGGTGTGCTTTTGGAGCACACATGATTCTTAGATACATCATTTGAAACAGCAACATGAATATGCACAATATAAGCAATAGACACACACAACCTACATGTTTTTACTAACAATACTACATGTCATGAAACAATCATTTCTATATGCAATAAATCACATCACATCAATCATCATAACAAGTATGCTTCACATTCCCAAGGGTCGCAACCCAATGGTACTAAATCTCTTTCACATTATGGACTCGTCAGCCCCATTTTTCATGGGTCCACAACCTTAAACATTAACATTATCATTCTTACTCATTCTCATTCTTTAGTTGCGGCCCAACAAAGAAATACTGCTTCATGGCTCACGGCCATGACCCCAGCAACAAGAAATCGTGTACTGACACGCCTAGCAAACAACTATTTCACATAAATATGCATCAATCATCTTTCACATGCAACAACCAACAATCATATCTAATACTTTTATTAAACATATAGCAATCACTAGTTACAACTAATGCATCTTGGGAATCCACAACTAGTCCTCACCTTGAAATCACGACGAAACAACTCTGAAGATTAGCGGGTGAAGGTCCAACTCTGCGTTACAAGAAAAAAATGATCAACTAGGGTTTTCCAGATTTCACAGTTTTAGACAGTTTCTTATCCGAGAAGATACAACTGTAACGGTCGCGCTTTACCTCAGAATCGGGATACAAAACTTGATATGGGAAGGTGGCTGCGAGATCTTCAGAATTATATGTAGATCGTGATCTGGTTCTTCCTGGTTCGCTCGGAAAACAGATCGCAATATGGCTTTAGAAAACTGTGAAAAGTCAGATTCTGGGTTTGACAGAAAAACAGCGACTCCGCCTCAACTTTGAGATCGATTTGCGGATGGAACTTATCTCGGAATTTAAATCGGAAAGCTGGTCTGGCTTCCTTGCACCGAGCTCTTTCCAGATGTGCGGATCGTCACATAACACTTCTTGGTCTGATCGCAATCGTCCAGACAAGATGCTTGCTCGAAACTGTCTTTGCACTGCTTCTCCTTCGACGGCTGGCGGTTTTGAGGGAATTTCGGCAGAGCTTCGCTGTGTTTTCTCTCTGTGGCTCTGAGAAAAACGTGGCTCCTCTTTAAATATAGCAATGGTCGAGCTCCTTAGGTCTAGGGTTGGGGGGGGGGGGGAATACCGTTTTGCCCTTATTGAGACTTATGGTTTTCTTTGCTTGGGCTTGACGGATTTGGGCTGGGTTTGGGTTGTCACAATTCATCCTTACTATAAAGGAATTCATCCCCGAATTTAGTTCCATCAACTGCACTCCGCCCTCGTCCTTAAAGAGCTCGGGGTAATCTTTCGCCATTTTCTGTTTCGACTCCTATGTTTCCTTTTGTATACCGTCCTTATCCCAGTGTACAAGCACTTATTGTATGGTTGTCCCTTTTTCACTGTTTCTCTCCTACTTAGAATTTCTAAAGGTTCGACCTAAATGGAGACATTCTTTTCCAAACCCTCTGGTGGATGGGAGATAATCAGCTCTTGTTCTCTAACTGCCTTCCGTAATACCGATATGTGGAACACGTCATGGAGCGGTTTCAACTCGCCGAGTAGGTCCAAACGGTAAGCCACATTTCCAATCCTCTCCACGATTTGATACGGTCCAAGGTATCTTGGCTTGAGCTTTTTCAACTTCCGTTTCTTATCTGCATTTCCTCAAAATGTTCTCATCTTTAGGTATACTGCATCGCCAACTGCAAATTCCATATCTCTTCTCCTTTTATTCGCCCAACTCGTTTGACGATTGTGAGCCTCTTTCAACCTTTCTTTCAATAACTCCACTTGCTCTACCTTTTCCTGAACAATTTTTGGCTCTAAGTCCCGAGTCTCCCCTACTTCGGTCCAACACAAGGGAGTGTGGCATGGTCGTCCATATAGAGCCTCATAGGGTGCCATCCCAATGCTCGCATGGTAACTACTGTTGTAGGTGAATTCTGCCAACGGCAAATAGCGCAACCAGCTCATTTTCCAGTCTAATACACATGCTCGCAACATATCTTCAAGCATCTGGATGGTGCGTTCCGATTGCCCATCCGTCTGTGGGTGATAAGCTGTACTCAAATGAACCTTAGTCCCTAACGCTTTCTGAAATGCTTGCCAAAACTTCGATGTGAATCTTGGATCCCGATCCGAAACAATGCTCACATGTACCCCATGTAACTTCTCAATCTCTTCTAGGTATATCTCCGCCAAACGATCCACACCAAATGTCATTTTAATGGCCCAAAAGTGAGATGATTTTGTCAGTCTGTCCACAATTACCCAAACTGCATCCAAGCCTCTAGTCGTCTTCGGCAACCCGCAACAACCCACATGGCAATCTGCGCTCCACTTTAACCAGTTGGCATATCTCACACTTGGCTACATAAGCTTCCACTTCCTTTTTCATATAACTCCAATGATAGTACCGTTTCAAGTCTCGGTACATCTTTGTGCACCCAGGGTGTATGGAGAAACATGACTGGTGAGCTTGTTCTAAGATCTCGTCTTTTAGGCCTCTGACATCGGGGACACATACCCGGTTACGGTATAAGATGGTTCTGTTAATCGCTCTACGGTACCCAACAATTTCATTGTCTATGGATTTTTGAAGAGCAACATCATCCTTTTGTGCCTCGCATATCCTCCACAACAAATCCGCTCTACACAAAACTTCCAACCCGCAGTTCTCTTCGTTTTTGACGGACATGGCATTCAAACTAAGACAAGCCAACTCGGAGGTCAATTCATGAACATCTCTAGCACTAGATACATCGTTCCTCCTTCTACTTAGGGCGTCAGCTACCTGGTTAGCCTTTTTGGGATTATCACGATGTCCACATCATAATCTGCTAGCAATTCCACCCATCTTCTTTGTCTTAAGTTCAACTCTCCTTGCGTGAAAATGTACTTTAAGCTTTTGTGGTCTGTAAATATATGGATCTTCTCCCCATACAGATACGAACGCTAGATCTTAAGCGCAAAATCCACCGCTGCTAACTCCAAATCATGAGTGGGATAATTAGTCTCGTGCTTCCTCAACTGCCTAGATGCATACACAATCATATGATCCCCTTGCATGAGCACACAACCTAAACCCATTCATGATGCATCCGTGTACACTACATATGGCACCCCTGACCTTGGCAGTACCAACACCGGCGTTTCTATCAAGCATTCCTTTAACTTTTGGAAACTCTTCTCACACTCCTTCGTCCATTCGAACTTAACATCCTTTCCCGTGAGTTGCGTCATTGGTTTAAATACGCTTGCAAACCCTTTCACGAACTTCCTATAGTACCCGGTCAGGCCTAGGAAACTACGAATCTCAATGGCACTCTTAGGTCTCAGCCAATCAGTAATCGCTGAAATTTTCTCATGGTCCACAGCCCCTCCGGCTTCCAAAATAATGACCTAGAAAACCGATCTTCCTCTGCCAAACTGCACTTACTCAACTTTGCATACAATTTATGCTCTTGAAACTTGCCCAACACAGCCCTGAGATGTTCAGCATGTGTTTCCAGATCCTTCGAATATCGTCGATGAATACGATCACAAACTTGTCCAAGTATTCCCGAAATACGTTATTCATCAACTTCATGAATGTTGCAGGTGCATTAGTCAGTCCAAAGGGCATCACCACAAACTCAAAGTGCCCATAACGCGTTCGAAAAGCTGTTTTCTTTACGTCCTCCTCAGCTATCGCAATCTGGTGGTAACCGGACGCCAAGACTATCTTAGAAAACCACGAAGCTCCTTGCAGCTGGTCCAATAGCTCATCGATTCATGGAAGCGAGTACTTATTCTTGATCGTCACCTTATTCAGGCCTCAATAGTCAATGCATAGCCTAAAACTCCCGTCCTTTTTCTTGACGAACAATACTGTCGCTCCCCATGGCGAGCTGCTAGATCTCACAAATCCTTTGTCCATAAGATCCTGTAATGGCTTTTTAAGCTCTGCCATCTCTACAGGTGCTAATCGATATGGAGCTCTTGACACGGGCGCTTTCCCAGGTTCCAACTCAATAGTAAAAGCATCTCCTCGTGTTGGTTGTGGTCCTCGTAGGGCCTCAAATACATCCATGTATTCTGCTGCTATTGGAATAACATCCAATGTTATCTCTGTATCCTCCTTCTCCATATAGATCGTTGCTAAGAACGCCTCACAACCTTTGCTAATTAGGAATTCTTGACTCCATGGTAAACCAGCTTTCCTTCAGCCCGTGTGAAACTAACTTGAGCTCGGCGACAATCCAACACAGCCTGATGGCGCTTCAGCCATGTCATGCCCAATATAACCTCATATCGGTTGAGTGGCGTCTCAGTCAAATATGCGAGTAACTCAACACCTTTTATTATCACTAGAACATCCTTGAAGATTCCTTCGTATCTGATGGCCTTCGGTCTTGCGGTCTCGACTTTCCTTGCTTTCTTGACAAATTCACCTTTGAATTCCCAACACTTTGTCAATTTAGGGCTCACAAATCTGTGCGTAGGCCCCGTATCAAACAAAGTGTTAGCTGCAATCCCTCCCACTAAAACAGATCCTACACGGTTTTATAACTCTAAGCGACTCGACACCAAGAAAGACTTGCAGAAAATATTTAAGCATTTATTTGAGCAACTCCAATTGATAAAAGCTTGGAAATGACTTACCAGCTATCGGTTCTGCATCCTCACCGTCCCCAGTCGTGTACTCATAATCTTCTACATACTCGTCTCCAGTAGGGTCCTCGACTTCCGCAACATACACTCGCGGTGCTAGAGCGGGTCGCTTCGGTGGTGGTGGTAGCTTGTCCCTATTATGGTTCCCTTATTGTTGTCCTGCAGTCCTTACCTTACAATCCTTTGACATGTGACCTAAGCGCCTGCAATGGTTGTAAGCGGTTCGCACGAGGGCAGTGCATCTTTGTGTGTCCCGGTTCCCCACATCTAAAGCATCTCCCCTAATCTGCCAAACAAGCTCCCTCATGAACCTTTCCACACCTTCCACACTCCTTCAACCTCCCCGTCCCCTGGACGACACCACGGTTAACGTGGAACTGACGCAGAGCGTCCACTACTCTGGTTTCCCTGGACTGAGCACCTCTTACCAACCTCGCTTCATCCTCAATTCCTTTCTCCATTAGTGTCGCTTTCTCGACCAGATCAACCACTGATGCATAGCTCAGCAACTGGCAATGGTTACGGATGTCCACTCTCAATCCACCCATGAACTTTTTAACAAGACGTTGTTCATGCATTTCTATCCCAACAAACCTCTTGAGGCGATTGAACTTTTGGGCGTAGCCTCTCACATTGCGGTTTCCTTGCTGCAGCTTCAAAAACTCTGCCTCTAGTCTGTCCTCAGCCTCTTGAGGAAAATACTTCCACTTGAACTCATACTTGAAATCATCCCAATGCATCATGTACTATGCTGGTAATCCCGAAGTCACTCCTTCCCACCATTCATAAGCCTCATTCCTCATGTACTGGACTGCCAGCTCACCCTGTACCTGACGGGGCATCTGATCAACTCAAAGTTACGTTCCAACAGCTTCCTCCAACGGTCTGCTTTCACTGGATCAGTTCCACCACTGTAAGTCTCCATGCCAAACTCTCTCAACAGCCTAAGCATCTCTTGGTAGGTGGGCATATGCGGTTCGTACCCATGTAACGGCGGTTGCATCCGCATTGGAGGTGGAGGAGGCAAGTCTAGCACACCATTCCCTTGCACTAGTTACTGACCTGCGGCTACACCTGGAGCCATTCCATGAGCTACTCTGGCCACTAGGATACGCTCTAACAGTGGTCCTAGAAGCTGTTGAATTCCCTACAGCACGGCCGCACTCACAGCTGCACCTACGGCCGCTGGATACACTGCATGAACCACACACGCTGCCCCTTGTCCTTCTGCAGCAACATTTTCATGCACAACAGCTGGTACTTCCCCCACTGGTTCAACTGCATTCGTGTTATGGTTCCCGTTTCCATTGCGTGGAGGTCTTGCCATCTGAAAAAGAAACGCTCAGATCACATCTTTCACCTTAGAGAACCAAAGAAAACTGACTCGAGGTAAGGTCGTTGCGGCCCTACGTTCTATCCCCCAAAGAAAAATAACAACCGGAAATACTGGAAAAATAAAATTTCAAAACATTTGAAAAACGATGTAAAACTTTTTTTTTTTTTTTTGAAAGCGCCTCCTTGGTCGAAACCGGTTTGGCAAACCTTACGCTCTGATACCAAATTGACACACCCTAATCTCATAAACCTAACCTAACTTGATCTTCACTCACTTAACAACTTTTCAAATAATACCGAACTCATTAAATACTCAATTAATGTTTGAAAAATCCTTTATTAAAAATCAACCGGAAAAGTCGAAACGTCTTAACAAATAAATCCATCTCCAAACCTTGAATGAAATAGCATAAATAAATACTATTGGAAATCCTTATTAAATATTAAATAGAAAGAAACAAAATGCGTCCATTGTTCCCCGGAAAGCAACACCACAACGACCGCCACAAGTTCTACTCTTCGGTCTCACCTGGAAAAGAAGAGAGGGGTGAGTATTTGGGGAAATACTCAGCGAGTGTGTGCTTTTGGAGCACACATGATTCTTAGATACATCATTTGAAATAGCAACACGAATATGCACAATATAAGCAATAAACACACACAACATACATGTCTTTACTAACAATACTACATGTCATGAAACAATCATTTCTATATTCAATAATTCACATCACACAATCATCCTAACAAGTATGCTTCACATTCCCAAGGGTCGCAACCCAATGGTACAATCTCTTTTACATTCTGGACCACTCAGCCCCATTTTTCATGGGTCCACAACCTTAAACACTAACATTATCATTCTTACTCATTCTCATTCTTTGGTTGCAGCCCAACAAAGAAATACCGCTTCCTGGCTCACGGCCATGACCCCAACGACAAGAAATCGTGTACTAACACGCCAAGCAAACAACTACTTCACATAAATATGCATCAATCATCTTTCACATGCAACAACCAACAATCATATCTAATATTTTTACTAAACATATATGAATCACTAGTTACAACTAATGCATCTTGGGAATCCACAACTAGTCCTCACCTTGAAATTACGATGAAAAAAACTGTGAAGATTAGCGGGTGAAGGTCCAACTCTACGTTACAAGCAAAAATGATCAACTAGGGTTTTCCAGATTTCACAGTTTTAGACAAATTTTTGTCCGAGAAGATACAACTGTAACGGGTGCGCTTTACCTTAGTATCGGGATACGAAACTTGATATGGGAAGGTGGCTACGAGATCTTCAGAATTATATGTAGATCGTGATTTGGTTCTTCTTGGTTCGCTCGGAAAATAGATCGCAATATGGCTCTGGAAAACTGTGAAAAGTCAGATTCTGGGTTTGACAGAAAAACAGTGACTCCGCCTCAATTTTGAGATCGATTTGCAGATGGAACTTACCTCGGAATTTAGATCGGAAAGCTGTTTTGGCTTCCTTGCAGCGAGCTCTTTCCAGANCAAACAGCTATGTCACATAAATATGCATCAATCATCTTTCAAATGCAACAACCAACAATTATATCTAATACTTTTATTAAACATATATGAATCACTAGTTACAACTAATGCATATTGGGAATCCACAACTAGTCCTCACCATGAAATCACGACAAAAACAACTGTCAAGATTAGCGGGTGAAGGTCCAACTCTACATTACAAGCAAAAATGATCAACTAGGGTTTTCCAGATTTCACAGTTTTAGACAGTTTCTTGTACGAAAAGATACAATTGTACGGTCGCGCTTTACCTTAGAATCAGGATACAAAACTTGATATGGGAAGGTGGCTGCGAGATCTTCAGAATTATATGTAGATCGTGATCTGGTTCTTCCTGGTTCGCTCGGAAAACTGATCGCAATATGGCTCTGGAAAACTGTGAAAAGTCAGATTCTGGGTTTGACAGAAAAACAATGACTCCGTCTCAACTTTGAGATCGATTTGCGGATGGAACTTACCTCGGAATTTAGATCGGAAAGCTGTTATGGCTTCCTTGCAACGAGCTCTTTCCAGATGTGTGGATCGTCACGTAACTCTTCTTGGTCTGATCGCAATCGTCCCGACAAGATGCTCGCTCGAAACTGTCTTTGCACTGCTTCTCCTTTGACGGTTGGCGGTTCTGAGGGAATTTCGGCAGAGCTTCGCTGTGTTTTCTCTCTGTGGCTCTGAGAAAAACGTGGCTCCTCTTTAAATAGAGCAAGGGTCGAGCTCCTTAGGTCTAGGGTTGGGGGGAAAAGACCGTTTTGCCCTTAATGAGACTTAGGGTTTTCTTTGCTTAGGCTTTACGGATTTGGGCTGGGTTTGGGATGTCACAATAAGTCTTGTAAGAA
This sequence comes from Eutrema heterophyllum, assembly GCA_002933915.1. NCBI lineage: Eukaryota > Viridiplantae > Streptophyta > Magnoliopsida > Brassicales > Brassicaceae > Eutrema > Eutrema heterophyllum. The sequence goes on along the minus strand of PKMM01009299.1, from coordinate 190,314 downwards.
CAGATGAAGAAAGATTTGACTTGACCTTTGGAAAATGGAAAGAGAGGGCGGGGGGGGGGGATTTGGTGGTTATTGTTAGTTATAGCCATGCGTTTTGTGAGATTTAGCATTTTGAATGATCAATGAATGAATAGGGAAAGTTGTTGTAATGGTTTGATTTGTTCACAAAACAACTAAACCAAATCTCTTTGCGAATAGTTATTTTGCTCAAATAGCTCAGACTTCAGCAGCTGTCAAAGGAAAGATGGTTCATGCACATAATGAACACGTCAATGCAATCACCATAAAAGGTGATTTTGAACCTGATACGTCAGTGTCGACCGACACCACTACCGGTGTCGATCGACACCAACCTGAAGAAACAACGCAGAAGCCCAGTATCAATCGACACCCCTCGCGGACTGAGCCATAAACTGTGAAGAAGCCGTAGATTGTCGAGGAAAGGGTTTACAAGCCTAAGGTGCCATATCCTATACCACCTAGACATCTCATGAAACCTATCTCTGCGGAGAAGTTGCTCGCTTTTGAGAAGATGGTCAGGAGGATTCCCCACACTATATCTTTTGAAGAAGCTTTTGAGAACCGTCCTTTGGCGTGTTACTTCCAAAATTGCAGAGAAACTGAGGAAGAGATCAAGGCACTCTTTATCAAAGCTAGAAGTACACCACCTCCGATGAAACAGCTGATTAAGAGGGAAGACCCATGAATATTCTCAGTTCCATGCTCTATCTCTGGCGTTGAATTCAAAGAGTCTATCGTTGACTCGAGGGCTGGCGTCAATGTCATGTCAAGGGCAATTGCAGCGAGATTGAAAGCTGATATTCGATCTCCCAAGGCATCTCTCACATTCGCTAACTGTATCACCTCACTTCCATACGGTACAATCCCTGATTTGATGGTTGAAGTAGGAGATTGTCTGGTTCCTACTGATTTTCAGGTTGTGGAGATGAGTGCAAAATCTAGTACGCAGTTGATTCTTGGAAGACCGTTTATGGCTACGGTTGGTGCCATTATGGACACACCCAGCAAGAGAGTTTCGTTCTCATACATTGACAAGGGGGTGTACTACAAAGCCATTCCTACTAGAGGAGCCACCACGCATGTGTCTTGCATCGTTGTTGTCACAGGAGGGACGTTGGTAGCTGATCCTTTGGAAGAACCTCCTAACGTGCCAACTGTCATGGACATTCTAGATAGTCCTTCTGTTATCACCAAGAAAGACGTCAAAATAGCTAAAGTAAAGAGGAAGGTAAAGACAAATGAGTAAAAGGTGCTCCCTCTATGACTTTAATCCCTCAGAAGTGTGATGGGGACTCGATTGAGTACAAGGTGAAGTGCAAAGGAACCTCAAAACCATTCTCCACGGCTAGAGTCATTCTTACTCCGGAGCTGAAAGAGAAAGGAAAAGAGGTTATAGAGAGCATGTTGAGTAGAACTTTGAGTCTGCAAGTGTTTAGTTGTAGAACTTGCATGGGAGTGAGTTCTCAACCTCGCTCTGACTAATCACTTGAGCAAAGTCACGCTCGTGACGTTAAACAAGCGCTTGGTGGGTGGCAACCCACTGGTAAGTCTTTTGTTTTTGGTTTTATGTTTTGTGTCTTGTGTTTTGCGTGAATCAGTTACAGAGGATCGGTATCGACCGATACCACCTGGTATCGATCGACACCACATGCATCATTGTCATTGGAAAGGATTTTCTGTGTCGTCCTAAGCCTGGTATCGCTCGACACTAGTGTTGTGTGTCGGTCGACACCCTACCCCGATTCGGTAACTTCTCTGATTTTCACGTTTCAACTCGACTATTATGTTTCTTTTACTGACTCTAGACTAGATAACACTGGGGACAGTGTTGTTTAAGTCTGGGGGAGGTAGTTGCTGACATTGTGTTTGTTTTTCTTAGAGCCAGTTGTTTTTGAGTCATTCGTTGTTTTATTGAGTCAAAATCTGTTGGACACTGTGATCTTTTTCTTGACTCTATTGTTCTGACTTTGCTTCTAAGTGACCATTGTTACAGAATCAGTTACATATCGACTAATGAAAAATCCAAAGGCTGACCAGTCAACTAGAAGACACACATGTTTCCAGCAGAGTACTTTTAAAGCCTGAGCCAAATTTCTGCACTTCATCGATGTGGTTAGTATTCACAGAGCTTGATTCCTCATTCATATATGACAAAGGAACCCATGTATTTAAAGTGACAGTATCTCTCTCCCCTGTTATAAGTTAATAAAAAAGAGCATAAAAAGATGAGATGATTGTCTCCTAAATAGAGGGTTATGAAAGTTTCCAGCGATCCCATTATTCTACTTGGTGAGGAATGATCACACAAAGGTTGGAAGCGAGGCTAGGATTTTCCTATGATGCCATTATTCGCCTACACCCTTTGATACATTGAGAGGGAAGAACCGGGGATTCGGTGGCAAACACCATCAATACTCGCGCCTCATACCTTGATGTGTATATGCAAATCTAAAAAAGAAAAAAAGAGAGAACAAAATAAGAAATAAGTCTGGGGGAGAGAAAGTGATACAAAAAAAAGTGTGAAATTGGGTGGTTCCTTGTCATGATATTGTATGGGAAAGAATCTAGAAGGTTCTTGATATTAATCACAGCGATGAAACTGGCGATGAGGGGTTTAATTGAATGAAGCTGCGAAATAATGTGTGTAGTCTGGGGAAGCTGCGAATGCCTAAGGAGAAGTACATGGTGGTTAATCTTGGAACTGGTTAGGTGACATTTGGGTGCTTGGGAAAATAGTCATTGCAATGTTTCATGAACATGTGAGTCTCCGTGTTTTCAAACCTCTTTCTCTGGTTTAGTCTTCTATTTGCTTGAGGGCAAGCAAAGGCTAAGTCTGGGGGAGTTGATATATCATGGTTTTTACCTCTTTTAGACCATGATATAGGTCATATTTATGGAGTCTTTCTAGTATTTTGGAGTCTTTTTGAGTATTTTACAGGTTTAGGTACGTTTGGAGCTTAATTGGAGATATTGAAGCATTCTGGAGCATTTTGGAGCATATGGAGATGCAAAGTCATGCAGAGATGTCAGAAGTTTGGCATTCGTTGAAGAACTTCTCACCGATGGATTGAGCTCCAATTTCGACACAAGACAGATCAATGGATTAGCTTCCATTTGGAAGTGGTTTGAGGCCATTCCAACGGTACGATCAAATGTTATGCCAGTTTTCGTGAAGACAATCCAGTCTGGCAAGCAGAAGAGTCGACACAGAGGATGAGTATCGACCGATACTACCTAGTGTCGATCGATACTGCTCGGGAAAACAGGAAACTCGACTTTTTACAAGTCTGGAGAGTTTGCATCTTAGTCCAGAAGTCTTTAATTATTACAATAAGCCCTAGAATTGTTTTAGCATTATAATTAGGTTTTTCAGCCATTGTGGAGGCTCAATTACGCTTGATTCTACTTTGGTTTTGGAGAGAATTCTGAGAGAGACAATTCTGAACCTCTTGTTTCACTCTCTTTTATTTATTTGATTTGATGATCTATTCAATCATGTTGCTTGTTTTAATCACCAAGTCTGAGTAGATCCTTTGTTAGGTTCATGGTTCTCATAAGGGTTTTCTCTGAATGTTAGGTTAATTGAATGATTAGGATTCACCATTTGAATTAGTTCTTCACCATCGGTTGTTCTCATAGCTAATTCTAGGTTGACGAATCTGGAACTTAGATCTTAGGATAATTGATTAGGCACGAGAGTGCGATTAATTACCTGATAAAACTTAGGGTGAGCAAAATAACTATTCGCAAAGAGATTTGGTTTAGTTGTTTTGTGAACAAATCAAACATGAACTACAAGCTGGTTTAGATATTAGGATTCGCAAAGAGATTTGGAATTCTAGGATTTAGACTTAGGTAGTTTTCGCAACGAGAGTTGGTTAGCTATACTTTAGTGATTTGAGTTCAAGAACCGCGCTAAATCTGAATCATGTTAGTTAGTTTATCTACATTCATTGAATTCCTGAGAAATACCATGAGCCTATCTTCTTTCCAATTGACTTACAACTTGTTTACTTTACGCACTTGCATTTAATTTCATTGTTTGGTTTAGCTTAATTCGGATCTATATAATCTATTGCGTGAATTCTGGAGTTCTTGTGTTCGACCCCTACATATACTACAACAACTGTTTTAGTACTTATAGGGTATTAATTTGAGCATATCAACAATTTCGATTAGTTCCATTCATTCTGAAGTTGAAGAAACTGAAACTGGGGATCTTACATCAGTCGGCATAGACTTAAGGGGCTATCAACTAGCTAGAGATCGGATTAGAAGAGTGCCAGTTCCACCAGCTGAGTTCTCTGACTTCACTGATGTGGCTTTTGCACTCTTAACTGCAGAAAACATAAGCATTGATAAACCAAAGTGTTATCATAATGCAAAGAGAGATTGGGATAAGTGGAATGGTAGAATGTCATAAGAGATGAAGTCTTGGAGAAAAATAAGACTTGGGATATTGTTGATAGACCAAAAGACAAAAAGGTCATCAGTTGTAGGTGATTATACAAAAGAAAGCCTTGTATCCCTAGAGTATAACCAGAGAGATACAAAGCAAGATTAGGTGGCCAAAGGATTCACTCAATAGGAAGGACTCAAGTATGAAGAAGTGTTTGCTCCAGTGGTGAAGCATATTTCAATAAGGATTCTCATGTCTTTGATAGTTAGGGAAGATATGGAGTGGGAGCAAATGGATGTTAAAACATCATTCTTAAATGGAGAACTTGATCAAGGGCTTTATATGGAACAACTAGAAGGTTATGAAGTAAATCCACGAAAGGATCAAGTCTGTCTATTGAAGAAGTCACTTTATGGCCTGAAGCAAACTCCAAGACAATGGAACAAGATATTTGATACTTTCATGAAGAATCAGAAGTTCACCAGAAGTAGACATGACTCATGTTTCTATATCAAGGAGGTTGGTGATGAAAAATGTCTATCTACTCTTATACGTTGATGACATGCTTCTGGCTGCTAAGAGTAAATAAGAAATAAACAAATTAACGGAAGTGTTGTGTCTTGAATTCGAAATGAAGGATATGAGACATGCTAGTAGAATCTTGGGTATTGATATTAATAGACACATAAAGGAAGGTACACACACAATGTATATATGTTGCTCTGACTGAAGATGTAGAAAAGAAATGTGGATACGAGGTTTGTTCGAAGACATGGGATTAAAACCAGGAAGTGCTTCAGTTTGGTGTGACTCTCAATCTGCAATTTTTTTGTCAAAGAACAATACTTTCCATATAAGGACTAAGCATGTTGATGTGAAGCTCTATTTCATAAGAGATGTGATTGAAGATGGAGAGGTTGAAGTTCTCAAGATTCATACATCCAAGAATCTTGCGGATATGCTTATAAAAGGCATACCACTTCAGAAGTTTGAGGCACCTTTAGAATTTCTAAAGTTCTTAAGTGAAGATTGAAGATCTTCTGCTGCCGAGGTAAAATCCAAGTTTTGTAATTCACTAGTAAAAGGAAATATGAATCAAGGTGGAGTGTTGTGATGGTCTGATTCAATTTCATGTTGTTAAACCGGTTAATTTGAAGAAGAGCATCCGGTTATTGATTTGGTGATAAACCGGAGAAGAAAGGAAGAGTAAAGTAGAGCTTCTAGTTGTGATAGAGGCTTTGACGTTGCAATGGATACTTCTATAAGTGTTCAAGTTTGTATTCATCTTCTTCTTGAGACCTATTGATCATTGTGAGAGAGAGAATCGCTGTAACTCCATTGTTGCTCGGATTTGAGTTGTACTCTTCTTCATAGTGGTTGTTGGATTGTTCGGCCCCAGACGTAGGCTTAATTACATCGATTAAGTTGAATTGTATATACATTGTGTGTGTGTTCTTTCTTTGTGTTCGTTCTTTCGTATTTGTGTAATTGGTTCGAATCAGATTCAAATTGCGAGATCGAGAGAGAGATTGTGAGGTAGTGAGTTTGAGATTCGTTAATCGGAGTAGAGGTGAATCATAATAAAAGTAATGAATGAATCATTATATAAATGAACTCGAAATGTAATAAATAAACCATTGATTCGAGGGTTGTGATGACTGGGATGTGTCGAACCACAAATCCGAAGGTCGTGATGATCGAGATGTGCAGAACCATGGGTTCTAGGGCAGAGATGACCGGAATAATGGAGAGACGCCGAGAAGTATGCTCGAGGGCCAAATGGTTGGAATGATTCTAAACTAGATGTTCGAGAGTCATGATGAGCAACATATGCCGAGCTGGATGCTTGTGTGGTGATGTTTCTATGAATATGAGTTCATAAGGATACATGAGCATGAGTCGGAGAATACATGATTTGTTATGTGTGCATGAATATGAGATTGTATGGATGGTTTATATGTTATGAGCATGAGATTATGCGATTCGATTGTATTGATGATTGAGAATATTTGTTGATTATCGTGTTAGCACATGGACATAAATGATCCTTCTCACTAGGTAATTCGTTACTCAAATTTCATTTTGTGACGCATGTGAGAAATAGTGTTTAGTGTGCGTAACAATAGAAACCATCGACATGTCGAATATTTGGGATTAGGTTTTGATTTATTATTTTGAAACGGTATTGTAGCCATCTCCCATTTTTAAAACTAGTGGTCATATTTTAGTTGAAACGACCCAATTTATTTATTTATTTATTATTATTATTTTTTATTAAACAACACAAAAACAAATTCTACAGCTTACACAAGTTAAAAGTTCTATAACAGCAAAAGCAACAACAATAACAACAAAAACCCCGAGTCCTAGTCATCCCCTCTTCACTGCCTCGATTCCACGATCACGCCTTATCTTTATCTGCATCGACAAAAGTGATGCATCAACATTTGGCTAACCAAACGCTGAGTGAGATTGATCCTCCCAACAACAGGCTACCAACAAGCACAACAATCAGCAATTATCAACACGAATAATTAATTAACACCAATTAAAACTTCCAGCACAATTAGCAATTCAATCCCATGAAAAACTAAACCAACGCCTAGCAATTCTACTCCAAGAAAAGCTAAACACACAGCCTAAAAAGTAAACACACAACACGCTTTCAAGGCACAACCAAGGACTGGTATCGACCGATACAAGCCTGGTATCGATCGATACTAAAAACAACACGAGACTACCGACAAGGGACTGGTATCGATCGATATTGAAACAACACCTGGTATCGATCGATACTAAAACAACTCGAGTCTACCGACAAGGGACTGGTATCGATCGATACACCCATGGTATCGCTCGATACTCCCCTGCGACTCACAACCTTTACAAAATCTAAACCCAGAAATCGCCAAGACAAAGCCCCAAACTCATCAATCAAGCTTAACAAAGCACCACACAAGCTTAATTTCTAACCTTTGGTCACAACTCACCTTAGATAGGATGGATCTAGCTCTAGAAGACCTCCCTCTCTCCCCCCTTAGCTCACGCCAAAACCAAGCTCTTCCAACCTCTTCTTCAAGCTTCTCTCCAAGCTCAAACTCTCTTGATCTCGCAAGATCCAAGCTTCACCAAGCTCTTTCTTTCCCTTCCTCTCTCTCTCTCTCTCACGACCCACTCTGATTTTTCCAAAAGAATGGTTCGACCGCAAGAAGAGAAGAGGAAGAAGACAACCTTGAGAAAAACCTCGGATGGTATCGATCGATACAGGCTAGTATCGATCGATACTACCCCCGGAACAAACCCGAATTAATTATTTCCCCCAATAATCAATTTCCCGGGACGCGGGCGTTACATTAGTAAAGTTCCAGTTTTCATTTTCTGCTGCATTTTATTCTTTAAAATGTTTTTATATATGAGTAATTTCTAAATAAAACCGGCCTCTTTTTTTTTTTTTGAATTGAATATAAATTTTTTTTGAATTGAATTTAAATCAAGAAGATGATCCGAAAATGATTAGATTCTTGTGGCAAATCAGTGTTGAAGCCCTTCCTCATATTGCTATTTCTCAAGGCTTGTATCGAAGACAGTCGATTCCGTACTTGTTTGTCTAGAATTGAATTAGTCGATTCGATGGTGTGGGAAGATCTACATGCCTATGTTTCTTTTTGAGTCAGGGTGTTTCATTTATCCTCTTGCGTCCCTAACAAACTATTAAGCTAGCCTCTCAAAAGTAAGTTGACAGTTAAGAAGGAAAAAGACTTTAATACTGCAATAAAATTGCTTATTTTCGAATCAGCCTTAGAATTGTTGGTTTGTTGTAGGCTTTGAGCCCCTGAACTTTGTTTTGCTTCTCTCGAAAGTTTTAATACATTCTCTATTCAGTGAAAAAATGGTAAACGACCTATTTCCCTCCGAAAAGTATCACATAGTAACATATTCACACGAAGTTTCACCTTCGTCTTACGTCCCCCTATTTTGAAAGTTAAAAACGTATTTCCCCCAATGTGAAAGTTCGAAACATATTAACACATATTTGTCGGTTTTAATGGTTTGTGACCTAAACCAGGTACGAAACCACTTATACCGGATACCTAACCGAATTAAAAACCGACCCGAACTGAAATCCAATCCGTAAACCCGACCTGACGTGATTCAAATCCAACTGAAATCTTAAAATCCCCAAATCTGTTTGACGAACCCTAAATATTTTTTCCCCAAATTCTTAGATGATTTCGAAAGCGATTGTGAGTTTGTAGTTAGGATAGGTTTTCTAATCTTGTTTGAATTAAAGTGAACTGAAGTGAACGTGCTCAGGATTGCTACTATTTGGTAGAATTTGGGATTTGAAGTTTGAATTAAAGGGTTCAGGAGCAGAGACTAACAACTCTTAGATTATGACAAAAGCTGGCAATTTTGGAGATCCCAATATCAGAAACCACATAGCAACAATCTAAGTAGAGACTATGCAATCTTGCACCTGGATACCTCATAGAGGCCATACTCGGATCATTCAGCACCGTGCAACGAGAAAGGGAAAGATGCTCCAACCACTGAAACCGAGTGAGAAGCCTATGGAGATGATGGGAATTTACATCAGGATTTGTCTGAGACAGACTTTAAGGGTTCAGGACAGTGAATGAACACTGGAATTGTAGAGATCGACGGCTTATGTTTTGGATGTTGAGCCAGGGATGACAAGTCAAACCGAACGAATCATAGTCAGTATCAAGTCGTTGGAAGATAAATGAAAGGCAATCGTCTGGAAGATGGATAATGGAGGTCTCAACATCATCAGACTCAGACACTTATCTTTAATACATAAGAAAAACCTTAAATATGTTTGTCAAGAATCCTAAACGAAGATTGGCTGACTCAACTGATGATTTTATCTGAAATCAAGTCAGATAAAACTCTACCAAATAGAGGCAATCCTGAGAACGTCACTTCAATTCAAACTAGATGATATTTACGATAGTATTTTAGATTTCATTTGTAGTTAGGATAGTATTTTAGATTTCGTTTTCTCTTTTCCTTCCCTCCCTTCTCAACAAGACTTTGTATAGCTGATCTGAAATCATAGATTTACAATTGAACTGTTTTAATCGGGTCGTTATCCGGTTTACGTTGGTTTTTAAGTGGTTAAGCTTCTTTCGGTAAACAGTAAACCTAGTTAAATCATGGTATGGGTGGTTATTAGTTTCAAACTTTTATTTTGTGGGTAAATATGTTTTGAACTTTTCGATTGGAGAAAAATACGTTTTTAACTTTTAAAGTAGGGGGAAGTAAAACGAGGGTGAAATTTCGTGTGGATATGTTACTATGTGATACTTTTCGGAAGGAAATAGGTCGTTTACCAAAAAAAAAAATTGATACCTTCAATTATAATCATTTTTTCGTTCAACATTTTCCAACTTTATGCTTTTCAGTCCAATTCCCAACTCCGGCTTACTTCCCATCTCTTGCTTTATGATTATGTTGTTTAGGATTCTTTCGTTTTCATGAGTCTTAACTTATATGAAATTATATAGATGCTATTTTTTTTTTTTTGGATTCTTTTCTTCTTTGGTTGATGTTTTATTTAATTTGATCTAAATGAACCATAACTATATAAACCTATTTTTCTCGCATGCAATTAGACATTATTTTTGTATAATTAGGAAGTTCATATCCATTAGACCCTAATCAAATTACAGGTATTATAATTAGGATTGGCAACTACATTCTCTACACTCAGTGACCATCAGTGACCATTAATAATGCTCATCTACGTATATCTCCAGCCTCGTCTACGCTCAGGTGAAATGGATAGATATAGGCCTGAATTAAATATAGCCAAGCGAAATTTGCACCCTTTAGTAATTACTTCGTATTGCTTCTTTATCCGGCGGCTTAAAAATCTGTCGGCTGAGATTTTCAAAGAGGATCCTTAAAGTACATATAGTGGACGACTTCTGTGTCCAGATAATTGTTATAATAATGTAACAATAATACCAATTATGACGAATAATATAATTCTATATATCAATACGTGTCCGATTGATCTGTGTTTAAAGACGTTGATAAGAAATATTTAATAGACTAGTGAGGTTAAAGTTTTAAATTTATTTTACAAATTAATCCAACAACCCACCATATGGGGATCGACGCAACGTAATTACGTATACACATATATACTTTGATCATACTTATCTCCTTACCACTTTAGTTGTAGGATTGGATTAAGTAAATTGCAAGAAATGATTTTTTTTTCCAGTAAATATGCTAGAGTGGTTACTGAAAAAGGGAAAAATAAAAATATCGGTAGAAATATGGGTGAATATATAGCAAGTTATTTTCAAAAATAGATTTTAAAATATATATTTGTTTGAAACGTATATGGATAAACTAATATATAATGCATTAAATAGTTATATTAACTCCTTTTTTTTACATTATTTTAGAAAAACTTCTAATATTATATAAATCACACGGTTTTATGACATAGATAAATTTATTCTAGATGGTCTAATAAAAATATGTCCGTTAAGCAAATGCGTAAAAAATTAGAGCAATGAAAGGTGAAGGAGAAGTGATTTGATGAGCTGGAACAAAATCATAGGTCAACCCTGAAGTGAACCCAAAACTCATTCAAATCAATAATTAAAAAAGCCTAAGAGAAACGGCCAAATACTCAGGATTAAATGCAATTAATGACGAATCAAGTAAAATAAATGAGGACGTTAAACAAGGACTCGGAATATAAAAACCAGAGTAAAGGCAAGGAGTTGGAGTACGCAACTTTCTTCCCACTCGACAAGGACTATACTCTTACACTTATAATTGATTTGTTCTTGTTTTTGTGTAACGTTTCTGAGATGAAATACTAAACTCATTTGCTCCATATTCTTCGTCTAAATCTACTTTCAATCCATTATTTTCTTACTCAGTCATCAAGTTCTTGTTTATTGCTAAAAAATCATTCAATTTTTTCTGTTATTTAAGATAAACTGAAATTATTAAATTATTCACTATGTATTTATAAATTTTGACCGTTGTAATTCCAGCTACAATAATGTCTACAAAGAAAAGAAAGATAGCATAATACAAAGAAAGATATGTAAACTATATACATTTTTTGTGATAAATTAGATGTAGATATGAAAAAAACCATGCAATAAAAATTATATTTTCTGTAATAATTAAATTGGATAAACTCTTCTAGAATGTTAAAACTTGTTCGCTTGAGCAAAGAAATATCTTATTATTTAGTTTATTTAATTGCTAATAAAAGTTTTGTCCTTATCTGCAAACAATGCATTTACTCTATAGTCTCTAGATTTTGTCGAGATAAACTAAATCCCCCTTCGCTTTTAATTAAAAAACACTTCTTTTTACTGCACTACGAATTATTTATTTGACTTTTTCTCATTCCGTCCTCGTTTTCTTTAAATAGCGAGCAGGCTAACATTTTATTCATCACTTCTTTCTCCATAAAACAAAAGAGTATTATTGAAGAAAATGGCTTCCAAGACTTTGCTTCTTTTGGGTCTCTTTGCAGTTCTTCTCGTCGTCTCAGAAATGGCCGCGGCATCTGCAGGGCCACCAGGTACGTAAAATTAATTTATAAAAAACAAAAAATGTTCGTGAGGCTAATCAAACCGGAACTAACGTACCATTTGATAATTTTTTCCAACTATTTCGTCCGTTTTATAAGTCCGGAAAGTTGGTTTGAACGATGGTCAATTATTTGAACTTACTAAGTCAAAAACACACTTGAGTATGATGTTGATCTCCTAGTAAGAAAAGACACTTACGTTTACGTATGATGTTGAGTCCTTGTTATGCGTATTGGACAGGCACTGTGAAGTCAGAGAGTGAGGAAACGGTGCAACCTGATGGATATGGTGGTGGCCACGGAAAAGGATCAGGACACTACAGAGGAGGAGGAGGAGGCCGCGGGGGACACGGAAAAGAAGTTGTTCAGAGTAATCCTAGACTTGGTCACTAGAACTACATAATTTCTTCCGAATTTATATACATATGCATATTTATCAATTTTTAAAATGGGCAGAGGAATGCACATTTGCACGTGCTAAACAATATTTTTGAATTAATGTTGTTTTTATGTTTTTGGGATAGGCACTCTGAAGTCAGAGAGTGAAGAAACTGTGAAACCTGATGGATATGGTGGTGGCCACGGAGGAGGAGGACACTACGGAGGAGGAGGCCACGGGGGACACGGAGGTGGCGGGGGACACGGAGCAGAAGCTGTCCAGAGTAATCATGGACTTGGTCACTAAAACTACATAATTTATTTCGAATTTATATACATATACATATTTTTAAAAGTGTTCAATTTTTAAAATGGGCAGAGGATGCACATTTGCACGTGCTAAACAATATATATTTTGAACTAATGTTGTTTTTTAATTTTTTTTTGGGACAGACACGGTGAAGTCAGAGAGTGAGGAAACTGTGAAACCTAATGGATATGGTGGTGGCCATGGAGGACACTACGGAGGAGGAGGAGGACACTACGGAGGAGGAGGAGGACACTACGGAGGAGGAGGAGGAGGAGGCCACGGTGGCCGCGGGGGACACGGAGCAGAAGCTGTTCAGACTCAGCCCGGACACTAAATATATATAATATCTTTTAGGTCTCAAATGCACGTACGTGTGTGTATGACTCTAAGTAAACTTTGGTGCGTTTGTAATGAAGTGACTCAAGTTTAAGAAAAGAAACTATGAGAATAAAGTTTAATAATGTAATGTTTCTGTGTTCGAGTAGTAATATATGCGCTCTTTTGCATAATAAAATCGGCTAGTTTAGATGTTACTATAAAAAATGAAAAACAAAATTAAATCATCCGTGACAATAAATAATATAAAAATTTAGTAATAAAATTTTCGGATAGAAATAAATATATAATTTGAAGAAAGAAATTGGTGAAGCAAATGCAATAAATAGCTTTAGAAACAGTTATTTGGACTTTTGATTTTTTTGATATGTAATTGACACTACCAAAAAAATTATATTGAAATGAAAATCTAGAATATTTTTTCTTTTTTATGATTAGTAATCAATTGTTGAATTACTCATCTGGGTTTTCTCATCTTGATTGGGAGATTCAAGTCTCTGGAGTTGCAATATTCGAAAGTCCATCTAAAGCCAATAAAACAACTATGGGGGATTTTGATACAAAACAAAGGGCCAACAAGCTTGCCAGTGAGAGAAGTGAAAGCCAAAGGTTGTCTAGCGGCGAGTTGGTTGCCAAGCTTTTACGACGAGTTGCTTCTCTATCTTGAGCAGAAGTGGAAATGGTAATTGTGTACTTTTTTAAACAGAAAGTATACCTATTTTCATGGCCCTCCCAGTGACAGAAAGTATATATACTATTTTATACCCAGTCATGTGATTGCAGCTATTATAGTACATTTTTGCTTTCATTGTTCAGGTGTATGGTTGCCTTCCCTGATGACTACATGACTCTCGTTCCAAAGCTGTTGGTTGAGACCATGGTACTTGGGGCTAGTTTTGTTTCTCGGCTTAACCTTGCAACAAAAACACTCGCTAAAGGTTGGATATGATGTCAGCGCATTTTTAGATTATTAGATTTTTCTTCTTAGTCTAGTCCTTTTAGCCAGATGGATTGGGAATACTTGCTTCCGAGATGGTTTTACACTACTATCCTCATGTTTTGCTAGATAGTTCTAAGAGGATCATTTTCTTCTGCCTTGACATGAGCTATTGTTTTGTTATTCTTGTCTTTTTTTTTTTTTTTTTGTGCTTCGTAGCCAACCTGATGAATCTGTCAAACAAGAGAGGTTTGAAGAAAAATTGAAGTTTTCTTATAAAACACTTTATTAAACCTTTTTATGTAGTTATTTCGTTTGTCTTACATTTTATATTTGTGTAATGAGAAGAGTATTGACACTTATGATGTTTTCCTTGAATAGGCGTGATAGATCTATTATCCGGAGACTTACCCAAAGGTATCAATATTCAGACCAAGCATCTTGAGGCCCTGATTGACCTGCACAACGGAATTGGGTCCTTTGCAAGAAATATTCAGCACATGTTTGCTAAATCTGACGTTAAGGTCTTGATAGATACGCTGAAGGCCGTGTACTCACCCTTTGAATCCTTTAAGCAAAAGTAAGTTTTCATGTTCTGTTCCTCATATCATTTGTCCATTTCTAGCATTTATGACTTGTCTCATTCTTCGATGGTTATTGAAGGCGGGAGCGGGCGTTGTGGAAGCTGACAAAGAAATGCTTGATCGACTGCCTAAGATTGATCCCATCAATATGTTTTGCGATAAGTTTCTAAAACTATTCATAAGTAGATTTTTTCAGGTTTTGTCAAACTTGTAATGTTAGTTCAAGATTTCCATTGAAACTTGTAGTGTATGTTGAGGAATGACACTTGTTGAGACTTGGATTCAGAATTAAATTTTTTTAATATAGATTGTATTTTTTGCATATGGATTGTATTTTCTTTCGAATGTGGATTGTATTTTCTGCGAAAACAGGTTTCATTAGAATGGGGAATACAATGTTGCAAAACAATAGATCATAGCCTAAAAAAAAACTACAAAACACTAGATCATAGCATGGAAAAAGAGCTACAAGAACACTAGATCATAGCATGAACAAAGAGCTACAACATGAATTAGCATAGCATTTAAATGAGCTATAAAAGCATAAATCAAAGCGTTGAAATAAAGATATAATAGAATAACATATAATAGCACAAAGGAAAAATGCTATCGTATAGGGTCAGCCTATTATAGTTTCGGCAGACATAGCGTTTATGAAAACACTATTAAACCCATATGATAGCATTAATCGTGTGCTAAGAATGTCAATTTTTCTTGAAGTGTAAGGCTTCAGAGCTGACAAGGAGGAATAGAGATAGTTCCACCAAACGTTGAGATCTAGGTAAGGCTTGTCCAAATTGGCGAGTGAAGCTAGGAAATCGGCTGGCCAAAGTTGAGTTCCGTCTTCTTCCGCACCAGCCTCTAACGAGGTGCGGTCGAAGAAGCGATCCTCTGGAGAAGCGAAGATCGCCGCAAACGAGGGGTCCAAAAGAGTTCGCACGGAGGGCGAAGTATTTGACAACAGCTGGTCAGGATTCGTCCATCGATCTCCCCCCTTTCGATGAGACTGCCGATGACAAGGATTATCAAAAGATATCCATCTCGGCCGTACGGGTAAGCCTTTCGTTAATACTGACGATTGTTTTTATTCGTTTTTTATTTATTTTAATGTTTAACCCGTTTTGTTTCTTCTTAGTCGGCTGCATTTACCAATTGTCTTGTCGGGAGGTTGCGTCGCAAGCTCAAGAGGGCACGCCCGGAAAGAGATGACCTGAAGGAGGCCAACGGGGCCGATGAAGAATTGGCGAAGGAGTTGGAGGGAGCTTGGGAAACTATGAAGGAGTTGTCTGGGGTCCAAGACAAGTTGGCAACAGAAAAAGAAAGGGAATATCGACTTGACAAGACCTTCAAGGATCTGGCCGAACGAGTTGCCAACCTTGAAGCTGAGAAAGGCAGCCTTATGACGTCCTCGGAAAATTTGTTGGCTGAAAATGCTATTCTGAAGAAGAGACTCCAGACTAACACATTATAGTCAGAGGATTTTGTTAGAAGGGAGCAAGCTCGGCTGAGGAAATTGAGGGAGGATGAGGTCCGTAAGGCGCCAGTCGGAATGGCTGCCGAATTCCGAGTCAAGTTCCAGAAGGTAAAATATTAAATTGCTGACCAGGACATGGCCAAGAGGACCGTCATGCTGCTTTGTCAGACTCAAGAGACTTTAAATTGTATGAAGTTATACAAGGAGGAAGGCGTCCCTATTCCTGAGGATAAAATTGCCCAGCTTGAGGGCGAGGTAGTCAAATGGACCGACAAGACGAGAGCGATCAACGTAGTGACCTTGGAGGAAGGCGACCTGGATGTGCCCGAGCCTACGAATGTGAAGATGTATGGGTCAAACGTCGGGCTCGTTACTCCGAGGGTCGTAGGCGACCTGAGGCTGACTTTGGCTATCAAAGGATCGCAGCTTGCGCAGGATCGCGTGTCATCACAAGATCTAGAGAGCCAGGTCTGATCTTTGGTGGATCCTCGAAATCCGCAAGATCCAGTTCTGTCTTTGGATGAGCCACAAGATCAAGACCGAAATCCGCAAGACCCTCCAAACCCTGCCAAGCCTGAGATCCGTCTTGTCAAGTGACTAGATGTTGCTCCTTCTGTTTTTAGTTGTTTTTTTTTTCTTTTTTTTTGTAAACTTTTAGCTCGCGCCATTCCGATGTAAGAATGGTCTATAAATGAAATAGATTTGGTCATACTTTCTGTTTGCTTGCTTAATTTCCCGTTCGTTCGTAACGAGTTTGGCATCGGGTTTTAAAAAGTATACTTGAATCAGTTTCGACTTAACCCGTTTGAGGGTCGTTTCTGGGTAAAATTGGGTCGAGCTAGGTCTGTACTTTGATATACCGATTTGGTGACTTAGGGACGAAAATAGGTTTGGCTTACCCTGTTAGGTGCGAGACTGGGCTCGGATTAATTATATCTTTAGGTGCGAGACTAGGCTAGGCTTACCCTGCTAGTATATCTAAGTCTAACACGAATATGCGAGGTGGGATCGGCTTAACTTATTCGCCCGACTTAGAACTTAAGTTTTTAGGCTTATGTTTCGAAGATGTGGATTATCTCACCACTGCATTCATGGGGAACGCTTGCGAGACGGATCTTGGCTTTTATGTTGACAAGCTTAGTTTTTAGACTATGCATCGCCGATGTGGATTATTTCACAACCGCATTCATGTAGTAGTACCGCTTGAGATGTGCCGGGTTCCATGAGCGCGGGATTGCCTCTCCTTTCATTGTCATAAGCTCGTATACTCCAGGTTTGCGACTTTCATGACCTGATATGGTCCTTCCCAGTTGGCTCAGAGCTTGCCTGCATTCTTTTTCAAGGCGTTTTCAAAGAGTTTTCGTAGGACGAGGTCACCATCTTGGAAGCTCCTTCCTTTGACTCTCTTGTTATAAAATCGAGCTGCCAAGTTTTGGTAGTTTTGAATCCGCAATAGCGCTTGGTCGCGTTCTTCTTCTAATTTGTCGAGGTCTTCTAAGATCACGTTGTTGTTGAGGTCGGTGTCTTGAGTTAGCATGATTCGCCGAAGGCTGGGAATGCTGACTTTGGCTGGGGAAAGTGCTTCCATTACGTAAGCTAGTGAAAAGGGTGTTTTGTATGTTGATCGTCGTGGTGTGGTTCGATGTGACCACAACATGCCATCGAATTCGTCCGCCCATAGTCCCTACTTCGCTGTTAGTCGCTTCTTAAGCCTCTCAGTGATGGTCTTGTTGGTGGCATTGGCCTGTCCGTTTCCTTGAGGATACCTCGGTGTCGACTTAGTTACTCGTATCTTCCATTTTGCGCCGAAGTCTTCGAAAAGGGTTGAGGTAAATTGAGATATGTCATATGTGACGATCTCGTAGGGAAGTCCATGTCGGCAGATGATGAATTTCCAGATGAACTTTTGAACATCCAGGGCGTGTATCTTGACGTACGATTCCACTTCCACCCACTTGGTGAAGTAATCTGTCATCACTAAAATAAACCGTTGTTGGCGCGATCTTGCCAGCGGGCCGACGATGTCCATTGCCCATCTCATGAACGGGTATGAGGAAGTTGTCGTGGTTAGGTGTTTGATATGTACGTGAATCGTGGGTCTGTGTCGCTAATGTTCCCTTATTTTATCCCTTTTAGCATGCATTTAGCTTAGCATTTTAGGTCTCATGCATGTGTTTATCTTAGTTTTCTTAGTGTTTTAGTCTAAATTAGGGCTTAGGTAGTTTGCGTTAGGTACTAGTGAGTCTTGCATTCATTTGGAGTGTTTTCTAGGTGTTTGGAGATATATTGATGATATTTGGAGTTATGGAGCATAAGAGAAGGAAGAGTCCATCTAAAGCGTCTGAGAGAATTGGCAGAACGAAGGGTCTCCGATCAGATTCAGCCTCAATGATCTTCATAAGAGTTGTACCCAATTGAGTTAGCTGTCTACTGAAGGTGATGTGAGGCCATTCGGATATGTATTTCAGGAGATATGGCAGTTTTACCGAAGGTGTATCCGTCTGGCGAGGAGCCATCGACTAGCACCGGCCGGTTACGCCGTTCCAACCCATCCGGCGTGCAGCTTGGAGTGACCAGTACCGGTCAGCATCCATCCAGCATGCCCATACGGTATTGGGACAGGAGCCAATACCGTTCCAACCCAGCTCCCATACCGTCCCGAAGCCATCCGGCATGCACGAACAAGAAGACCATGCCGTCCCACATATGTCCGGCGTGCCCATCCGGCATGTTTCCCTATTCTCTCCATACCGACCCACTTCCACATGATACAGCCATCCAGTATTGGGACAGGAGCCAATATCGTCCCAAGACACTTTCCATACCGTTTCAATCCCATCCGGTACAAGTCCAAATCCATCCTCGTCGAAGCCAGCCAAAGCGACTGAAAGATCAGGCCAAACGAAGAACTTACACTCGGATTTAGCTTGCAACGTCTTCATAGAGGTTGTATATAATTGAGTTATCTGTCTTCTAGAGGTGGTTTCAAGTCATTCTGAGCATTGGTTCGAAAGATACATTAGATTTAGCAAGGACGTGTCTGTCTGGCGCCCAAACGGGTTATGCACAAGAACTCCATACCGACCTTGTTCGATCCGGTACAGCCATCCGGTATGGACCCAAAGCATACCACTTTAGACCCAGTTTTAACCGGGTCAAGGCCCGGTTTGTCCCGGGTTGACCCGTTTCACCCCATTTCCTTATAAATATTTTCTAGACCTAATTTTTATGATCTATGCTTTCTTTTATGCTTTCTTTTCTCTTGTTCTTGAGCAAAAAAAACTTCTTTTTAGGGTTCTAAACATTTTGTAAGAGATATCTTGAGGTTTTATGAAATTAAAAGTATTGGTTTCTTAATTTCTCTAATCTCTTTCATTATTAATCATCTAATCATGAGATCTAACACTTTTCTTATGAGATTTGTTAGTTCCACCATGATTAGTGAGTAGTTCCCTTTTGGATCATTGGGCTTGGTAGATTACGGATTTCTTTTGTTAATCTTTGATGTCTAGAGCTTAATGATGTTATTTCCTTTTTTATTTAGTGGTTTTACTGCTAGATTACGCTAGAGATAGTTAATCTAGATCGTAGAGAATTTCATGCACACAAAGTGTTTGATGAAATTCCCCAATGAACTAAATAAGAGATTTTCATACTTAGCCCATGAGAGTGAAAGTCTAAGGTGAATCTTGGCTAATATAACCTATGTTTAATGCTTGTTAATTACATTTTCACAAATGAGAATTTAATCTTGAATTTGTAATTAGTGAAGTGATTAGTGCTAAGAGATTAGGCTAATCTTGATTAGTGTTCTAGGCTAAAGGAAATGCACTTTTGTGATTGGATAGACATCATTGCTTAGCTTAAGATTTCCTCAAATCAATTGCCTTGCCCAAAGATCCTTTTTAATCATTGTCTTAATCGTACTTAGTCTTTTGTTTGTTTGTTTGCTTGCATTCAAATTAGGTTGCTAGTTTAAAACATCAAACCCACTTGATTTGCTTAGCTTATATAGTTTCTTGGATTCCTAGTGTGTTATCCTCATACCTCCTTGGTTCGATATCTTAAGTACCACAATGACATGAGTGGGATTTGAGTAATTGATTAAGACTTGCGAAAATCTTACTATCAATTTGGCGCCGTTGCCGGGGAGGTTTAGCAATTGCCATTAGGATTTAGATTCTACTTAAGACTAATCTTTTATTTACACTATGTTAATGCATATCACTAAGAGTATGCATCTCGTTGAGATGATGGATTTTCTCTTGTTCATTGTTTCTAACTTGTCTTCCTTGATTCTCTTGAGTTTTCAAAGGTATCAAGTCCAAAAGAAGAGCAATGGAAAGATAAGATCATTTGAAGTGCTCGAGATGGACTACCAAAGAGGCATTCTTCAAACTCCAACATACCAAAAAATGCCACAACCTCAAGAATTGGCATCAAGTCCGGCCCAAGCTCCAAAAGGCAAGCCAACAGTTGGAAGCTTTGACACTCCTTGTTGTCGTGGATCGAGATATGGAATCCACCCTCCTCCAATCGAAGCCAAGGCCTATGAGATCAAAGCAAGCTTGGTTAGGTTGATTCAAGAGTCTAGGTTCTTGGGAACGGAAGTGGAGAACCCTTATGATAATTTGGACTACTTTGAGAGGTTGTGTGACACAATTAGGATTAGAGGAGTGCTCCATGAGACTATCAAGCCATCTTGTTTCCGTTCTCTCTTGGAGAAAAAAGCAAGCCAATGGGAGAGAGCATTACCTTCTCACTTGGTGAAGTCTTGGGACGATTGCAAAGAGATCTTCCTTAATAAGTTCTACCCCACACAAAGAACGGTCTAAACTAGGAAGGACATCTTGAGTTTCAAACAAGGCGTGCAAGACTCAAGGGATACACTCGAGATTGTCCCCATCATGGGTTCAAGAAAGGAGCCATTCTTAGCATCTTCTATTGGGGAGTTAACCAAGAGGACAAATGGACGTTGGATGCCGCTAACAAAGGGCGTTTTGCAAACGTCACCGTGGAGCAAGGAGAGCTACTTGTTGAGAACTTTGCTAAGAGTCTTGAAAGCTACATGGAGAGGAATGATACAACCCCTCTAGAAGGATCATGTCAAGACTCCAAATTGAAAGGCTTGCAAGATGAATTGGATATAACGGAAAAACTCATAGGTGTGCAACAAAGAGGAGCTTGTTTGGTTCATGAGCAACACCAAAATGAAGTCAATTTCGTGGTCAACAATGGGAATCACGTACAAGAGGGAAGGCTTCTCAATCAAGAAAATCAACAAGGGTACAAGGAGAACCATAAGTATGCTCAAATCTCTAACCAAGTGGAAGAACAAAGAGAGGTGCTCCATCAATTCCTAGAAGGTCAACAAATGAATGATATCAAGGTTGGCAAGATGATGGGAGCAATGAATGACAAAATAAAGGGCTTGCATGATGAGATCACCAATAATATTGAGCAATTAGCCTTCCATTTGGAGACCTTGGAACCCAAATTGGTCACACTCTCTTTGCCATCCGAAGAACCAAAGGATGTGAGGGTTTTACCAATTGTTAATGTTAAGATTGATGAAAAAAGGACTTCCATGGGTTTTGATGAGCAAATTGGAGACTCCAAGCAAGAAGAGGAAGTTAGAGACGTTGGCAAAACTCAAAGGTATGCCTTAGCCTCCGCCCGATGGACTCATGAAGAAGAGAGTTGTTTTGAGAAGAACAAAGGGGAAACAACTTTTGGAAATGCTATTGATGATGAATTTGCTCTAGATGGAAAATGCCTAAGCTCTTTCTTCTTTCCCTCATTTGAGATTAAGAAAAATGATGAGCAAGAGAGGAATGCTAAGAAATTGAAAGACTTGGGTAGTTGTGAGAAGATAGAAAAGGCTTCACCCCCAAAAGCTCGTAGGAAGAAGAAAGAATCCTACGACAAGAACGCTTTGGGTTATGGTAATGTTGAAGAAGCTTTAGCATTGGATGGAGCTTGCTTGGAACCTCTCTTCTCTACCACAATGGGGAGAGAGAAAGAAAGTACCAAAGGTGAAGGCACTAAGATCAAGAGGACGAAACCAAATGATAATCACCCTCCCACCCTTAACCCATCTTCTCACACTATGACACTCATACCTTTGAGGTATGATGATAGGGCCATTGAGTACAAGATCAAATGCAAAGGCCGGTCCAAGCCTTTTGCCTCGGTCAAGGCCATCATCACACCGGAGTTTAAAGAGAAGGGGCAAGCGGGTCTTCAAGAAATCATGAATACGGTTCTCAAACTTGAGCTCAAGGACCCACCAAGGAGTTCTCACACTCCTCCATCGCCTGCCTAAAAGGGTAATTAACCAAAGTCAAATTTAGTGACTTTAAACAAAGTGCACTTGGGAGACATTCCCATGTTTATCATTGTACATATTCTCTTTGCTTTATATTTTAATTTCGCATTTCTAGGGCTTTTTGATATTTTGTTGAGTGGTTGCAAGGTTCTTGATGATAGTAAGGTCGTGGCAAGGAGCAAGGCGTTTGAGGTTGGGAAAGCTCTCCATTCTCTCCATTCACATAGTAACCGGGACGGTGTGATTTAAGTTTGGGGGAAGGACTGGTATCTAATCTTGTTCTTTGTGTCTTATTTTCGATTTTGCATCTCTTGAGTCTCATGCACATCATGCATTCACTTATTGCATAGAAAAACTCATAAAAATCGAAAAATTTCAAAATTTTGCATTTCATCTAGTTTCATTTCATGTGTAGGATTGAGTCTAATTTGCATATAGGTTGCATTGCATGTTGCATTGGGAGCACTGATGATCCTTGTAGAGTATCACTTTAAGAAATTAGTTCAACGCCCACGTTCGTAGTTGTCTAATGCATTCTAGTGAATTTGAAAGTAAGGATGCACCATCTTTAGATCTCATGCATCAATGTCCTCGTCTTGATTTAAGCAAGTGTGAATTGAACTCAACCCTACTTAAGTGAGAACTTTAATCTTGATTTGAAATTATCATGTTTGTGCATCTTTGAATGAGCTCGTGGATACCGTATACATACTTGGATCTTCTTCTTCCTTTTTACCACTCTCGTTGATCCAAGTAGCCATATCCCACTTTTGGAATGGTTCCCTACACCTTCAACCAACCTCCTTTCTAGCCAACAATTTTTGTGAGTGATAGAGAAGCATACTTTTCGAGCAAACTTGGCAAAAAGTGTTAGGTTTAGGGCGACAAGGATGGATTCTCATGTAGATCTAGTTCCAACATCAAGGGGCTAGTCTAGGGATAAGTTAGCTAGGATGGGGGGTCTTGGGGTGTTTGTATGGGACTTGCGTGAAACAACAAAAGAAGGGTGGAACGGAAGGAAATATGGGGAGAAACCAAAGGGGGGATGCAAAAATGTGAAGTGGTTGGTGAAAAGTTATAAGATTAGCTTTAAGCGTTAGATTTAGCCTCAAAGAGTTCAATGAAAAGGAAAGAAGCCAAAAAATTGGCTAAGGCATCAAGTGATGAAAGATGAGGCAAGAAAAAGTTTAAAAAGAAGAGCTAAAGCAACAAAAAGAGGAGCACCAAACCACAAGTTTAATGTAGAAGAAGGAATTCCCCAAGTGAGAAAAAGATGAAGTGAAGAGACAAGAAAAACGTGTGGGACATGAAGGCAAAAGGCCTTATGAAAAAGGGTAGCTTAGGTTTGGGACTTCATGTGTTAGAGATCTTAGGGTTAGAGACATCTTAGGCATTGGGTAGATGAGAATTCACCCTTGTATGCATAGGTTGCCTTTTACCTTTAGTATTTTGCTAAATTTTGCTCATTCATAGAGAGATCCTTGCATTGAAGAGCCCACACATGTGATTGAGATCATTTTTATCTCAAAACCGAATCCCTTAGCCAAACGAGTTCATTTGGTTTTGCATAAGCATGATTCACATAGACAATTAATGAATGTCAAAGGGTTGAAGGATAAGAATGCTTGTGTAGGTTGGGACTTATAACTTGATGCATGTAGAAATAGAAATGGCTAACTCTTTTGGAGTAGACTCACTTGATGCATTCTAGAATTACAAACATGGACGTTGAATTCGATTTCTTCTTGTGATGCTTTTAGATTTAAGCTCCCATCTTCAAACCTCTCTCTCTTCTTGTTCTTTTTTGTTTGCTTGAGGACAAGCAAATGAATAAGTTTGAGGGAGTTGATGTTCCCTTATTTTATCCCTTTTAGCATGCATTTAGCTTAGCATTTTAGGTCTCATGCATGTGTTTATATATCTTAGTTTTCTTAGTGTTTTAGTCTAAATTAGGGCTTAGGTAGTTTGCGTTAGGTCCTAGTGAGTCTTGCATTTATTTGGAGTGTTTTCTAGGTGTTTGGAGACATATTGATGATGTTTGGAGTTATGGGGCATAAGAGAAGGAAGAGTCCATCCAAAGCGTCTGAGAGAATTGGTAGAACGAAGAGTCTCCGATCAGATTCAGCGTCAATGATCTTCATAAGAGTTGTAACCAAACGAGTTAGCTGTCTACTGAAGGTGATTTGAGGCCATTCGGACATGTATTTCAGGACGTATGGCGGTTTTACCGAAGGTGTATCCGTCTGGCGAGGAGCCATCGCTAGCACCAGCCGATTACGCCGTTCCAACCCATCCGGCGTGCAGCTTGGAGTGACCAGTACCGATCAGTATCCATCCGGCATGCCCATACAGTATTGGTACAGGAGCTAATACCGTTCCAACCCAGCTCCCATACCGTCCCGAAGCCATCCGGCGTGCACGAACAAGAAGACCATGCCGTCCCACATCCGTCCGGCGTGCCCATGCGGCATGCTTCCCTCTTCTCTCCATACCGACCCAATTCCACACGGTACAGCCATCCGGTATTGGGACAGGAGCCAATACCGTCCCAAGACACTTTTCATATGTTTCAATCCCATCCGGTACAAGTCCAAATTCATCCTCGTCGAAGCCAGCCAAAGCGACTGAAAGATCAGGCCAAACGAAGAACTGACCCTCGGATTTAGCTTGTGATATCTTCATAGAAGTTGTATATAATTGAGTTAGCTGTCTTCTGGAGGTGGTTTCAAGTCATTCTGAGTATTGGTTCAAAAGATATATTAGATTTAGCAAGGACGTGTCTATCTGGCGCCCAAACGGGTTATACACAAGAACTCCATACCGACCTTGTTCCATCCGGTACAGCCATCCGGTATGGACCCAGAGCAGACCACTTAGACCCAGTTTTAACCGGGTCAAGACCCGATTTGTCCCGGTTTGACCCGGTTCGCCCCATTTCCTTATAAATATTTTCTAGACCTAATTTTTATGATCTATGCTTTCTTTTATGCTTTCTTTTCTCTTGTTCTTGAGCAAAAAAAACTTCTTTTTAGGGTTCTAAACATTTTGTAAGAGATATCTTGAGTTTTTATGAAATTAAAAGTATTGGTTTCTTAATTTCTCTAATCTCTTTCATTATTAATCATCTAATCATGGGATCTAATACTTTTCTTATGAGATTTGTTAGTTCCACCATGATTAGTGAGTAGTTCTCTTTTGGATCATTGGGCTTCGTAGATTAGGGATTTCTTTTGTTAATCTTTGATGTTTAGAGCTTAATGATGTTATTTCCTTTCTTATATAGTGGTTTTAATGCTATATTAGGCTAGAGATAGTTAATCTAGATCATAAGGAATTTCATGCACACAAAGTGTTTAATGAAATTCCCCAATGAACTAAATAAGAGATTTTCATACTTAGCCCATGAGAGTGAATGTCTAAGGTGGATCTTGGCTAATAGAACTTATGTTTAATGCTTGTTAATTACATTTCCACAAATGAGAATTTGATCTTGAATTTGTAATTAGTGAAGTGATTAGTGCTGAAAGATTAGGCTAATCTTGATTAGTGTTCTAGGCCAAAGGAAATGCACTTTTGTGATTGGATATACTTCATTGCTTAGCTTAATATTTCCCCAAATCAATTACCTTGCCCAAAGATCCTTTTTAATCATTGTCTTAATCGTACTTAGTCTTTTGTTTGTTTGTTTGCTTGCATTTAAATTAGGTTGCTAGTTTAAAACATCAAACCCACTTGATTTGCTTAGCTTATATAGTTTCTTGGATTCCTAGTGTGTTATCCTCATACCTCCTTGGTTCGATATCTTAAGTACCACAATGACATGAGTGGGATTTGAGTAAGTGATTAAGACTTGCGAAAATCTTACTATAAGTCGCTGACACATTTTGCACTAAGCTACAAATTTTTCGCAATCTGTCACCATCGTTGGCGAGTAAAAGTCGTGTTTCTTGATTTTCAGAGCTAGAGCTCGGCCGTCGGAATGGTTTCCACTTGCTCCTTCGTGAGTTTCTTTCATTAGGATGGTAACTTCATCGCCGTGTATGCATCGCAATAACACTCCTCAAGCGCTCCATCGGAAGAGGTGCTCTTTTTCCAAGATGTGTAATGTGCCGATCTTGCTTTAAGGCGTCGAGCTGCCCACTTATCTGCTAGTCGGTCACCATATGTGATGTACATACGGATTTCGTCCCTCCAATCTGTTGTTGGGGGTTCTTCCTCGACTGCCGGTGGATTGTGCCGCAGGTGCGTGGCTTCTGCCTGCGGCGAACTGGTGTTTGGCCACGGGTCGAGCTCCTCCAGGCGCAGCGAACTGATGCTTGGCCGCGGATCGGGACTCTCCTGCCGCGGTGGAATTTGATAGTAGGATTTTGACTAATCAATTACCCAAATCCCACTCATGTCATTATGGTATTTAACGATAAATCCAAATGGGTTTTAGTGTCTCAAGCACCAAGAATGCAAAGAGCTACTTAATTCAAGCAAGATAAGTGGTTTTGCGTTTAATATAACAAGCTAATCGAAATTATAGGCAAGTAACAAGAACTAGCAACACTAAACGAGGCTAAATACAATAATAAAAGGCGAATCCAAGGATAAGGTTATGGAAATAAGATGATCCCATAGCTAAATCATGATGCTCAATACTCAAACAATGCTAATCCCTAGGTTAAGATCACTAATTATGGCTAATCCTCTCTCAAGGTATTAATCACTTTGCTAATCACTAAATCAAGAACAAATTCTCATTTTCTGATAAAATGATTAGCAAGCATTAAATTCAACATTCAAATCAACCAATAAACACCCTAGACAACTACTCTCATAGGCTAAGCATGTTTATTTCTTACTAAGTTATTTGGGGAATTTCATCAAACACCTTGTGGGTGTGAAATTCCCTAAAGCCTAGATTGATTATCTCTAACCTAATCTAGCATTAAGCACACTTAGCAAGAAGGGAAATTGGTAAATCTAACCCTAAACATCATGAATCAACCATTGGATCACCCTAAATCTACCTCATCCCAAGATCCTAAGAGACTACTCACTAATCATGGAA